>CAUYON010026887.1:0-53503 GCA_963573935.1 Arctocebus calabarensis | reverse complement strand
GCATCACAGCTCACAGCAACCTCCAATTCCTGGGCTCAAGCGAGTCTCCTGCCTCTGCCTCCCAAGTAGCTGGGACTACAGGCGCCCGCCACAATGCCTGGCCATTTTTTGGTTGCAGCCATCATTGTTGTTTGGCGGGCCCGGGCTGGATTTGAACCGCCAGCTCAGGTGTACGAGGCTGGCACCTTAGCCCACTGAGCCACAGGCCCTGAGCCTCTACCCAATATTTTTAAAATATTATGATCCTCTGAGAAGTAAATCATAAATTATAAGTCAGTTCATTAGATCTGAGCAAAGATTTTTATTAAAATGATAGAATACGCTAAATCTTCAAGAATAAGCACTGGCCAATCTCAAAATAAGAGAAGAAAGAGCAGGGTCAGAGAAGGAGAAGAGGAAGGGGGAGAGAGCCTGGGGACAGTTTTCGGCTTTGCCTACCTGAACATGGACCAAGATGAGAGGATCTTCCAGGCCAGCCAAACTGTATTCCATTGGACTGCAAGATCTCTAACAAAGACTGGTTTCTTAGCAACAAAAGTGTTAATTATATGTGTTCTGTAATTCACTTAAATGGACAGAAGTAGCTAGGACAATGTCTGCCCTGAAATTATCTTATCTGCTTAATAGATGTAGCTCTGTTTAAATGAACTGTATTATGGTTAATATTCCTCAGGTTCTTATGCATTAGCTGGATGGAGTATTCCATTCTTCTGACCTTGCAAAATCAGGGACAGTTATAAGAACCTGTAACACAACAAGGAGGCACCAACCAGGACTGGAATGTGAACCACTGTAAGTTCTCCCTTCTTTTCAAACGTATGCTGCTGCTAGAGGTTCCTAGATTTTTTAAAAGGAAAAATCCGATAAAAACTAGAGATGAGAAGCGTGTATTCATAGATAACAATGACAAGAAGCCATCATTTCAGGGGATGCATAGTGCTGGAAGCATATCTGCAGACTCTCATTAAGAATCTCTCATTCTCAAGAGACTTGCTAAGTCTATCTGATTCAGTAAAAGAAATCCACAGAATTATAAATAGAATAATGACAGAATGCTCTATGGTCCACACACACATATGTGTGTACATATGCACAGAGGGAGATATTCCATTCTAAGGAGGTTATGATAATGACCTGGAGATCACTTTTGCAGACATAAGCATAATGATGGTTCCTGGGTGCAAGTTTGGAGATAGCTTGGTTCGAGTAGAGTTGGGGCAGAGAGGGAGATCGGGACAGACACATGTCATAGGCAGAATAGACACAGCCCTCACAGCTCAGCGCCTTAGCTATCACCACACAATGAAGGATTCTTTTCTCACAAATTGTCCTATGGGTCTGGGCGGATCCCTCACTCAGCAACTCCGCCCACTTCCGTCTCTTGACTCTGCATTCACAGCCAAAGCCCTTTCTCATGATCTCTGTACCTGGGAAGGGAGAATCAAGGGCTTCATATATGCAATAAAACGTCTCAGCCTGGAAATGCCACATTGTACTCCTACCACAGTTTCTTGAGGGCAAGTAATCACATGACCTAACCCACCTCAAGGGGGCTGAGAAGCCTGGGTATCTATTTTTCCAGAATGACAAGAAACTCTATTGATAAGTATCAAAAATACTTACTACAAGACATGTTCAAAAGATGGATTTCAGTTTGTTTGCTGGAAATATTCAAAGTCAAACTTCTCATTTGCCTGCCCCATGGAATCTGCAGACTGGGACTTGTAGAGGTGCTGAGCTCTGTTTCTCAGTGAGACAGGGGTAAGGTACCGAAGGGCCCACTCTGTAGAGGGCAGAAGGAAGAACGGTGAGCGGAAGACTCCCGGCATTCAGGGACAGAATGCTATGAAGGAGGGACCTTCCCGTAGTGGAGAGGAAGCATCAGAGATGCCGCTTCCAATCCAGGCTATAGTCTATGATTCTGAGAAAGTCAAGTAATTTGCCCATCCATAAAACGAGTAATCTAGACTTCACAACTATACTGTTAAATTGTGCAGCACTGGCAGTAGATGCAAAAGCAATTAAAGAAGGGAAAAATCAATTTAAGAACTAACATTATTTTTGGCAGGTAACTTCATTTTTTAGCCTGTCTAACCAATCTATTACCACCTCTGATGGTCACTTCTATTTATACCATTTTATTAGGTAAGATATATCAAGAAATCTAATTTTGTTGTTGCTGAAAATATAACACTCAGTATAAAAATACTCTTCAGACAAATAAAATAGGATGACATACTGATGTGTAGTGCTTTTTATTTTCAGAAAAATAACACTAAGATAGTTAAATTTGGGGGCAATATTTTTACCTCAATATTTGGTAGATTCATTTAGGAGAATTTCATTTATAAAGGTGCTTGTATGTCACGGTGTGCCTAATTCACAACGAACAGAGTGCCATATCATTCTCAGAAGTGTTCCAGTTTGGACAGTAAGAAATAAGTCTACCAGTACATACACCATATTATTTTGAGCAACTTTGTGAACATTCAACATAAGAGACTTATTTGCTGCTCTTACAATTAGTTTTCAAATTAATTTAAATTTAACCTGGGAACCCTTAGCATTCGTGGTAAATATCATTCTATTTTTTATCTTTCTGTTGTTTACTGGAGGTAGAAGGTTTTCTATGTTCACATTAGCAACTGCAGTAATCAAAATGAGGGATTGTTTTCTTTGGGGTCATTTATAAGACGGAATCCTTTGAGATGAACAATCACTCTTGATTTCTCCAGGGTACGAATCACAGAAGCCAGTAATGACAAGCGTTCTCCTGTTGTTACATTTTAATATTAGTCTGAATAAAATGCCTGATACATAAAGCACTCAGAGTCACAAACAGTCTATGGATGTCTGGTCTTCTGTCATAAGGAAGTTCATAACATCCCACAACCCAAAGTAAAAAAAAAAAAAAAAGGTTACAGTGCCCTCAATTGGAGCATGACATGGATCTCCGAAATGACCTCATCTATAATTGTTATTCAAAAAAAAATTTTAATTTTGTTTTAGAAGGATGGTCACCTCCTTTTTTGTTTAAAAATTCAACACATGTTTAATACTTCTTTGATGTTAACTGTGTTCTTACTGTGGTACTAATTCACTACGGCCTTTAAGGATGGACAACTAAATCAACTTAGGACCATCAAAAGTTCGTAATAGCCACTCAAAAATGAGGCCATTAGTTACCCCAATAAAAGTTTGCATCACCATTGCATTTTGCTCCATTGACTTTCATGGCTTGCTCTGCAGGACTGTGCAATGACAAATACCTGCAACTTCCCCTGCACAGACTTTTAGTTGCTCTGCTTTGGAAACATAGGTTAGTTATGTTAACACGAGCCTGACATATTGGTCGGAAAAGACAGTGATGTCTAGATTATATCACTGAATTACATTAATTTAATTCAACAAAAATCTGTGGGGAGGGCGCCTGTGACCCAAGTAGCTAAGGCGCCAGCCACATACACCTAAGCTGGCAGGTTCGAATCCAGCCCCGGCCCGCCAAACAACAATGATGGCTGCAAGCAAAAAATAGCCTAAGCATTGTGGTGTGCGGCTATAGTCCCAGCTAGTTGGGAGGCGGAGGCAGGAGAATCACTTGAGCCCACAAGTTGGAGGTTGCTGTGAGCTGTGATGCCAGAGCACTCTACCCAGGGCAACAGCTTGAGGCTCTGTCTCAAAAAAAAAAAAAAAATCTAGAGGGGGCAGTGTTTCACGCCTGTAATCCTAGCACTCTGGGAGGCCAAGGCAAGTGGATTGCTTGAGCTCACGAGTTCAAGACCAGCCTGAGCAAAAGTGAGACCCTGTCTCTACTAAAAATAGAAAGACTGAGGCAAAAGGATCGCTTGAGCCCATGAGTTGGAGGTTGTTGTGAGCTATGATACCACAGCACTCTATCCAGGGCGACAACTTGAGACTCTATCTCAAAAAAAAAAAAAATGGAGAGAGGGGAATTATCAGCCGCAAATGAAGCCATGAGGGAAGTCATGGGTTGTTGTTCAAGGTTATGAAAAGTCTTATATATTCCTTTCTTCATGCCTCCAGAATGAGGAGATACAAAAAGCAGGAGGGAATCTGATATATTTATAGTTAATTAGGCAGCTAACGGTAGATTACATTATTTTGGAGCAAATTTCAGATAACCTTTTTTTCCCCTGTAAACATTTCTGTCTGTATCTCTGGAAAAAATGACTCTTGTAAATCTAAGCACAATTTCATAATTATACCCTTAAAATGGTAGTAATTTGTTATTTCTATCAAATTTTCCAATTGGTTCATCAAAACTTTAAATTCTCAGTTTTTTCTTTTGAAATTCAAATAAGGATCAACGATTGCAATATGTCTTATAAGTCTCTCTTTTCTTTTTCTTCTTTTATCTCTCTCATTCTTTTCTTTTTCTCCATTTCTTGTAAATTACTGATTAAAAGAAAATTTACCAAATTCTGTAGAGAATCCTACCATTTGAATTTTGTTAATTCCATTTTGTGATGTAATTGATGTGCTCACCAATTCCTAGCCTTTATTCTTTACAAATTCTTTAGTTAAAATTAAGTAAAATTTATGTACGAAAAAATGGATAAATGCTTGTTTTGTCCCTTTGTATATTTATCTGTTGGGTACTGGGAATTGATCCCCAAATTCTTCATTTTCAGTTCTAAGTCTTTCTAAAACATGTTCAAATACTTGTTAACTTGTACTGATTTTTTAATCTATCATTTGGATTTCATAAAGAGTGACTTTTGGGCGGCACCTGTGGCTCAAGGAGTAGGGCACTGACCCATATGCCAGCAGTGGTGGGTTCAAACCCAGCCCTGGCCAAAAACTGCAATTAAAAAAAAAAAAAGAGTGACTTTCCAGAGAGTGACTCTGGAAGGTATCTGAAAGAGTAAGGTTTAAGGGAAAGGACAGAAATATTCTAAAATAATTGGGTTTTAGCCTTCATATGAACGCTATGAATACAAGGAAGGGGGAAAGGGAGGGGAGGGGAGGGGGGAGTATGGGTGGAGGGAGGGCAATTGGTGGGATCACACCTACGGTGCATCTTAGCAGGGTACTGGGGAAACTTATTAAATGTAGAGTATCAATGTCTTTGTATAGTGATCAAGAAAATGCCATGAAGGCTATCTGTAACAGTACGATCAAAACATTTCTGAATGTATATGAATCGTGCCCTATGATTGCACCAATGTACACAATTATGATTCAAAAAAATGATAAAAAAAAAGAATTATTCTAAAATAAAATAATTCCTCACATTGGGACGTACAATAAGTTAACAGTGAAGCACTCCTCGTGACAACATCTATCTATATTTTTTCATCATTTACAATAAGATACTAAGGCCACACCCTATAGCAGTCTGCATAGAATGCCTAAAAAGAGTGTGTTTTTCACAACTACATTAACAATTTAATTTTGGTGAACTTTTTCCAGACCTTATTTTATAAAATTTGACCTCCTTAATTAATGAATTATTGTTTTGTTCTGACAACTTCTTTCTAATAAAAAAATACATACATACATAGACATAATACAGCCCTTCAAAGGTTGAAATAGGAATTTAAATGCACACAATTAGCATTATAATGTTTATTATAAACCTATAATAAACAGTGATAACATTAGTGCAACTTTTAATATATAATTGGAAAGAACTTACTTGATCTTAGCAATGTTAATCAATGAAACTAAACTAATATTATGCCATTCTTTTCCTATTCCTATTTCATTCGAAGAAATTACTAGATCATATACCAAATGAGTTCAGGCTTTTTTTTTTTTTTTTTTGAGACAAGGTGTCACTTTATCACCTTTGGTAGAGTGTCTTGGTGTCACAGCTCACATCAACCTCAAACTCTTGGGCTCAAATGACTCTCTTGTCAACCTCCTGAGTAGCTGGGACTTACAGACACCTGCCACAACACTCAGCTATTTTCAGAGCTGGAGACTCGCTCTTGTTTAGGGTGGTCTTGAACATCCAAGCTCAAGGGATCCATCCACCTTGGTCTCCCAGAGTGCTGGGTTTATGGGCGTGAGCCACTGTGTCTGGCCTCAGCATTCAGGTCTTGATATTGACTTATTTGGTCACTTTAATTCTAATACTTTAGAAGACAGTTAGATCCTGTGATCTTCCTTGAGTCTTGAAGATTATCTTTTCAAGGACATTTGTACAGTGTAAAGCCTTAAAAGTTAGAGATAGGGTCTACCCACACAGCATATTAAAGGTATATTTACTGTCCAGTGTAATAAAAATAATGCATTATGCTGGCCAAAACTGAGTGAATTGCTTTCGCAACCCATTACAAAATATTAGGGTTCCTTAAGCTTCAAGCTTCTCAGCTACGATGTAACACATTGCTCCAGTGGAACAAGGGGGAGGTTGGCTAAACAGGAAGCTCATGTTTCATGATGTGTTGTGAGTAATGATTTATTTTGTTTCTGATCTAAGAGTCTTGTGTGACTTCTGCTAGTATTTGTAATGCTATGGTGAGTTAACTTGCTAGCTCGCAAACTGAATACAATCCTGTTATTAACAGGTGTTATCATTTGCTTATCTTCAAAGTTAAACCATTAGCCCATGAGTTTGTGAATTTTTATTTTTTAGCTCTGGTTCAATGCAGAGAAAAAAGAGTATTGGTTTGTGTCCTCCCAGGTCACAAACTTTAGAAGCTGAAAATGTCTAAGGAAGTGGTGAAGGCACTGTTCCTCCAGCCCACATGAGATTCAGTAAAGTCTGACACTGGCTAAGTCTGTGGCCTGGGTTGGAAGGATGAATAATAGTTTGGAAAGTGACTACAGAGTGCAAGCAACATGAGAGCATGTTTGTGTCTCATTTCATGTGAAAGGAAAAGCCTGGACACATTTTGGGAAGACAAGAGAATGTAGACATTAATAACCCCCATAGAAGGTAATCTGATCCCAGTGAGGCCCCCATACACATTTTCAGGAAACACCACCGAGGTGTAGGAATGCAAGCAGAGCTGCTCATATCCACAGGGAGAAACCATAAAACAGATGGTGATGACAAGACTTCTTCCCACTTTTTTTTCAGTTTTTTTTTTCTAAATATAGCTGTGTACATTAATGCAATCATGGGGTACAATGTGCTGGTTTTATATACAATTGTAAATATTTTCATCAGCACTTCCCTGTTCTTGGAAACATACTGCACTTTAGTACTATCTAGAGTAGCAATTTGAGGCTATCATAGCAATAGCAGGTAGCACCTTGCTCAGCGGGAGATGGCACATTCCCTGGGAACACAGCAGTACCCAGAGTCGGCTGGTGGGAGATGGTGGACTTGTAGAGCCAGCGGGTAGGTATACGCAGAGCAACACAGTCTTCTAGAAACATTCGACAGGCCATGCCCAGGGCATCGAGTTACTACTTGAGCAAGTTATGGCAACGTTAAAGCAATTTTGTTCATTATCAAGTATGTGACCTTATTTGTACCCATGGTTGGTGAGGCATGAAGAAATTCAAGTTAAACTATAAATAGAGTGAAATATAGCTGAGTGTTGTAACAGACCTTAGTGTTATGGAAACAGAAAATATTTGAGCTAGATCTTGAGAGATGAATAGTTTTTTGCTAAGTAACTAATAAAATAAAAAGAATCCTTTACAGAGAAAACTATTGCAAAAGTCTAAATGTTGGATTATATATTTCAAGTTGAGTTTTGAATCACAAGAACCAAATAATCAACATTTTTTCAAGATTGAATTTTAAGTACCCAACGACAATTAAAACAAATATGATGAAAGAAAAAGTGTTACCCACTACAACCTGAATTTCGCACCTCAATAAATTAGGAACAGTGATAGAGTTTCATGCTTTGCAAACTCAAATTTTCTTAATGAAATAACTGCTTAGTTATATCTTTATTATTAGAATCTATCTTCTTAGCATGGGAATGTGTGTACACCTATTCTGTGCCTATTTGCCAGAACATTTGTTTAATCTTTCCTTTCCCCCCAAATGTTATAACATTACCGTAATATTTTATTTTTTAATTAGTGTTTAGCCAATCAATTAATCTATAAGTCAAATGAAACATATACATAATTAAGAATATATTTTCTCACCTAGGAATTATGTACATCTATTTTCAGCTTCTTATCCTTAATCAAGGCCAGGAACAACTGCGTGAAGGAATGAAGAGTTGAGGTTCCTTATGTTTTGGCAGATGTGTGAAAACAATGGGAGAAATCTCTCTAAACAAACCAGGTATTGTGTTTGATGAGAAATAAGGTGTGGATAAAATTATTTGGCTGGTTTTCATGGCTCGTCCTCAAATTTTCATCTCATAATAATTAAAAAGTCAAAGTACAACCTAGCCTAGAGAACAGAGGCATTGTCCAGTTTGGCAAGCTCTAAAAGAGTTTCCTATTGATTTTTTAACTCCTTTTGATCATTTATAGGGTGCTTTGTAGTCTTTTCATTTGTTTAATATAAGCTACCACAAGCATTATCTGGTAATATGATAAATTATAACTTAAATTGCATTATTGAAAATTGTCCTTTTATGTGAAATCACCCTGTTCCATTAAAATTAAGCATTTTATTCTTTTAAAAGTGTCATGGCTTTTAAAATGACCGATACAAAATATTCAACAGCATGAACGTTTATCTTCTGGGTGACACTGGTGATCTATCATGCTCAGCTTCCCATCTCTGACACGGACGCCTGTAGCTGCTTGCAGACCACTGCTGTGTTGCATTCACCCGGCATAATTCAAGGTAGCACACGTGTGGCAGCACTGTCTCCATCCCCGTGCTCTTCCTACCATGCAGCCTTGGGAATCCTCTCATTAATAGAAGACGTCTACGTTTCTTTCCCTTAAATCTGAGCAGGCTTGAAAGTACAGAGGAAATGTTATATGACTTCTGTGGCTAGATATTTTTTAAAGGCTAAGATGCCTTCTACCTCTTTCTACTGAGATGCTCCCTCGTGTAATGTGGTTACCACATTGTGAGGAAGTCCAAGCAATCACATGAGAGGTCCAGCTGAGCTTCATTCCTTCAGCACCAACAACCAATCGTGGGAGGGAGGAGCCTTCAAGTGATTTTGATCTTTAACATTCAAGTCATCTTCAGGCCTTGAGCCTTCCTAGGTGAAAACCCAGGCCTAAAGCAAAGGCATCTCCATTGAACCTTGTAAAATTCCTGACCCACAGCAAACATGAGTGTGATACAATGGCTATTGTCTATGTCACTAAATTTGGTCTTGTTGGTTCAGCCACATGAACCATACATTGTCACTAACATCCTCTCCCTCGTGACCGACTGATGTAGGACTCTTTGGCTTGTATGATACATACTATAATACAGTGTTCTTTAATTAAACCTAAATTCTCTTTCATGACCATAATTAACCTCTCAATACTCTTAATTAAGCATGTTCCAAGCAGAAGGAACTGCAAGGATGGAAACCCTGATGGAGAAACAAGACTGCAAGTCTGAAGAGTTGAAAATGGGCCAGTTTGGCTGGAGCGTGGAGACAGAGAGGGAGAATGGAGAGGCGTGCGAGCAGGCGCTCACCATGCCATCTTGCACGCCAGAGGGAGAAGTTTGGATTTTTGTTCTAAGATTCTAGAAGGTTTCTCTCATGGGCCCCTAGTCACGCGTGGTAAGATCATTACAGTGTGGAGAAGGACCTGTAGTCTTCAGTAGAAGCGGCACTAACGGTGAGAGAGCTAACGTGGGGTTGGAGATAAGAGAAGACGGAGCTTGACGAACAGTGGTCGCAGCAGAGCTGGAGCAAAGCAGACAGATGTGTGGTACGTTGCGGATAGAAGGATTGTAAGAATAGGACATATTTTTTGAGTGGATTTGAGGAAAGAAAATGAATTAAGGATTATACTTAGATGTGTGTCTGAATAACCGAATAGAAGGGAATAGGAGCCAAACTGGGGTAACTTTATTGCAGAGAAAGACATTGGAGGTAGGTGTAATTGGGAGTTAAGTTTGAGATATTTTTGGCAATTCTGCTTTTAAATCCTAATGAAAACAGCCATCAAACAGACCCAAAGCATTACGGTATAAGCTAATGGACTGGTCTCATCAGACTCCAGCCCACAAAAATTAAGAAAATATATCTTTTTTTTTTTTTTTTTTTGAGACAGAGTTTCATTATGTCACCCTTGGTAGAGTGCCGTGGCATCCCAGCTCATAGCAAGCTCAAACTCTTGGGCTTAAGTGTTTCCCTTACCTCAGCCTCCCAAGTAGCTGGGACTACAGGTGCCCTCCACAATGCCTGGCTATTTTGTTGTTGCAGTTGTCATTGCTGTTTAGCTGGCCTGGGCTGCGTTCGAACCTGCCAGCCTGGGTGTATGTGGCCAGTGCCGTAACCACTGTACTACAGGTGCCAAGCCGAGAAAACATACTTTCTATGTAGTAATCATTTTAGGACCAACTGCAATTTCCCAGTTAGGTTATATTTTTCATTCTAGTGCCTCTTTCTAAAATATATTGGCTTAATGACTAGACCAAATTAATTCAAAGTGATATTTGTACTTCAGGATTTGTATTTGTTTCATGCTCCAGTTCTTCATCAATTGTATTTCCTTTCCCTCTACCACACAGTAAAAGAATGAAGAATAAGATATCCAGTGTACAATAACCTTGGGGAAAAAATTACAAATAAGAATGTGTCAAGGCTGATCAACCGTCACAAGCTTCTGGCAGATTTGTGTGGAGAATTTCTGCTAAGGTCAGAACTTCGGGCCACATAATAAAATTGTGGCTAGTGAGATGCTATTTTTCAATATCTATGAACAGAATATGGGTAACTCGTAAACAGGAGGCTCTCCTCTGAAGAATTTTATGCCTGGCATTCTTTCATCAGAAAGTAGACATTTAGAGTTGTACCTTTAAAAATGCTAAAGTCGTCCATTTGTGGAAAGTTGAGTGTAGTAATTGGCAATATTTGCCCTTAAATGGGAAAAGATGTATATATATAGTTCTTATGCTGCTTAAGAAATAAACAAACAACAATGAATGATATTGCTATGATTCAATTGAACGTTGCTTTCTCTTTCTACAAACGCAGTCACCCTATTGTATCTGAGAAAAGGCCATCTGAGGCTGCCCAGTCCTCACATTCTTCAGCTGTCATGTAAGAGAAGGAATTCACTCTTAATGTCCAGGTAAGCACTCAGTGCCCCGGATAGATTTTCCTATCAGGGATTAGAACTGGTGTGGGTAGTTAGCTGCTTTACACATCTGAACGCATGGTTACAATGTTGATTGTTTTTAAACAAACCAGTTGGTTCAACTTGAACTATATGTGTTTGATGTGTGTGTGTGTGTGTGCATGCGTGCTCCTATATGAGTGTGTGAAGGCAATGTGCAGGAAAACAAGATCGATATTTTTTTTAGACTTCAAGTACAGCATGACTACATTGCTGTTGAGGAGTTACAGGTGTTTTTCTCCAGTCCTCTCTGTCTCACCACCTTTCTTTACGTATGAAGCTCCTCCACTGGACTGTGAATTGTTGCAGGCAGGAGCTCCATCTGCCTTGGAATTTCACTTTGTTTAGCTCCTAGCACACACTAAGAACCAAACACTTGTCAGATTGAGCACAAATGCATCTTCCGACTCTTGTTTCTTTCTCTCCTTTCCATCCCTTCACACACCCAGAGAAGCTGCTGCTAGCTTCTCTTCATTAATTATTTATCTCCATTTTTAGGCAACATCCTTCTTGTTCTGTTGAAACTGTTTACATCTAACAAAAGTGAACAATAATCATGTTTGCTTAGTTCAATAGCTTCTTACTATTCTTCATCCTGTTTGACCTCTTCGCAATATTCAGTGGAGTTATCCACACCTCATATTTGAAATTCCTTTTTCTTTTATGGTATTTATCAACCTATTTCACGCATCTCTCCCTCATTGAGTCTTCCATTATAATTTGTGGCTGCCAAAGTTCTGTTCTCAGGCCTATTCTTTTCTTTCTATCGGCTCTTCTTGAGCATCCGCATTCACTCCTAAGCCTTCAGCTCCCAAATCTGGATCAACAATGTCTAAATTTATACTTAAGTGTTCGTATTATATTCTGAATATTTATCTTTGCATAGTGAACATCTCAATTCACATCCGGTTTAAGACCAATTTTGTTTAGAAACCCAACAACAGGCTGGGCATGTTGCCTCACGCCTGTCATTCTAGCACTCTAGAGGGGAGGTGGAGGCAGGTGGATTGCTTGAGCTCAGGAGGCTGAGTAAGAACAAAACCCTGTCTCTGCTCAAAATAGAACAACTAGCCAGGTGTCCTGGAATGGGGGGGGCTGTAGTCACAGCTACTCAGGAGGCTGAGGCAAGAGGATCACTTGAGCTCAAGAGTTGAGGTTACTATGAGCTATGACACCACAGCACTCTACCAAGGGCAATAAAGTGAGACACTATTTCAAAAACAACAACAACAGAAATGGACTCAAGCTTAGGCAAAATCAAAGGGAGAAAGGGAGGCTCATGAGGGTGATTACTGGAGAACATTAGGGAGCCTAAGGAATAGAACATGTGGCCACTACAGGAGGCTAACGTCCTGATGGAAATCAGGCAATATTCCTTTTCATCTCTCACCTGTCTCCCTCTGTCAGTACCTGCTATGCCTTGTCTCACATTGGTGACTAGTTTTTTATACTCTGGCACACAAGCAGGATGTCACAAGCACTAGTCCCACATTTACATAACCTCAGTTTTAGACATTCTACTTTTCTTTTCTGTTTCACTTTAATAGTCTGAGGCAGTGACTCCCAGTGGTCCATCCTGGGAAGACATTACTCCCACCCCATCCATTCTGGACACAGGAAAGGATCCATTGTACAAATGGCAGCTGCTTCAAAATTAGAGGACATAAGAAGAGAGATGTTTAAGAAGAGGAGGTGGTAAAGAGATAAGATTTGCTTGACTAGACTAAAAAACAGGTTTTCATTAACATTACAATGTCTCATAGGTACCTGAATGCCATGTACCAAACTCATCAATGGCCACTTATTCAGCCCCACTCCGGAAAGAGACAGGGTGAGATATCCAGAGTCCTTCTGGAGGAGCTAATCCTGCCCAGTTGCTCCAAGCGGAAAGTGCTGAATTGCCTTTGACTCTATCCTAACCACTGAGATCCAAGCATTTTCCCATCTGCCAATTTTGACACTGAACCGCCTCATGGCTCCATCGTCCCCATGGCCCGTTGCCACTGCCTTCTTCTCTCATAACATCCTCCTCACCGGTTATCATTTGTTTTTTCAAACTTTGTCTATGATGGGCCACTCCACTACTCCTTTATCTGAAAACCACTGCAGCCTGTATTAGAAAACCCAAATGGTTCCACTTTGGTCAAGACTATCCTCATCCAGAAAATCACACTACCATCCATAGACATCCCTTACTCAAGCTCATGAACTGGATTACTCATTCATCTCCCTAGGATTTGCTTATGTCCATTTATAATAGAACCCTGTAAGGACCTCACTCCCTTGTTTACTTAGCAAAATCTTTTTCAACATCCTGGCCTTACCTCAGGACCCAATCCAAACCTCCTCGTCAGAAGGCTAGCTTGACACTTCATATCACCAAAGGGAATTAATCTTACCTACCTAACCTGAACTCAGGACAAAACTTTTAGCACCTCTCAGTTTTTCTACTTTTTGTTATTCATTTTCTTTATTAGCATCCAGTCAATCTGATACTATATAAATATATATATATATATATATGTCTCATAGGTACCTGAATGCCATGTCGATATATATATCACTCTTTCCTTAGAACCTCACACAGGGTGCAGTACAGAGAATGAATATAGAAATATTCATGAATTAAAACTATGAATATTTTTATTATTGACCTTGGGTTTTAATGAGCTCCCTTTTTATGTACATTTTTAAATTGTGAGGAATCTATTCTCAGTGGGTTGTCGGGTTGTCTTATCAAAAATTATTCAACTTAAAATTGTTGAGTTCTGCCTACGTGATCTATAACATTGCTAAAGTAGCACTACCACTAAGCAATTTCCTCTGTGGGGCTGAGAATGGCATATAAACAAATAATGGAAAGACAAGTCAGATTATAAATACTACCAAGTACAAGAAAATGCTTTTAGAAGAAAAGAGAAAGAAACGATTAATTTTGGTTAGAGACTAACATTGTAAATAAAACCTCTTAAGGCAGAAGGGGACAATGTCTCAAATGGCACCCAAAATCGTCAACTAAATGAATACTGTTTTTTAAAAATTCCGTACAAGTGTGGTACACAGTGTACAAATTCTGTCGTCTCACTACTAAATTATCTCAATAATTTACAACTACAGCCGTGATTAATAACACTTATAAAAAACAGTCTAGGACAACCATTCTCAAGTACACAAACACTCACACATACAAGATTGCCAGAGTTGGTAATTCCATGGGCTGAACTTTAAGCCCTACAATTGAGTTAAAGGAGAAGATTAAGATATAGTTTTGTAAATTTATTTTTTATTTGTATCTATTCATGGGGTATGAGGGTAATTTTTCCACATTGATGTATTGCACTGTGGTGAAGTCAGAGCCTTCAGGCCATATATCACTAGAGCAATGCACGTTGTACCCACCAAACAACCTCCTTCATTCACCCCTTCCCACCACCTCCACCTCTTGGAGCCTCCATTGTTCATTATTCAACACTCTGCTGCCATGTGTATGCAGTTCCCACCTATAACTGAGAACATGTGGTATTTCTCTTTCTGTATCTGAGCTGTTTTACTTAAGATAATGACCTTCAGTTTCATTCATGTTGCTATAAAAGGCATGATTTTCCTGTTTTTTACCAATGAATAGTAGTCCATGATATATAAATATATATATATACATATATATATATATATATATCTTCTTTATACAGTCCTCTGCTGATGAACACTTAGGTTGATTCCATATATTTGCTATTGTGAATAGCACCACAGTAAGCATATAAGCGCAGATATCTTGTTTATATATTGATTTCTTTTCCTTTAAACATTACTCTTGTCATGGGATTGCTGGAACATCTGGTTGTTCTATTTTTAGTTGTTTGCGAAAACTCCACACTGTTATCCATAGAGGTTTCACTCATTTACATTCCTATCAACCTTGTATAGGGGTTCCCCTTTCTAACATCCTCACCACATCTGTTATCTTTTATCTTTTTAATAATAGCCATGCTGACTAGTGACCCCATTGCAATTTTAATTTGCATTTCTCTGATGATTACTGATGTTGAACATTTTTTCATATGATTTTTTGGCCATTTGTGTATCTTCTTTTGAAAAATGTCTATCCAGGTCATTTGTCCACTTTTAAAGGGATTATTTGGGTTTTGTTATTTTTATTGTAGAGTTTTTTGAGTTCCCTATAAATTCTGGATATTAGTCTCCTATCAGATGTATAGTTTGCAAATATTTTCTCCTTTTTGTACAGGTTTTTAGTTTACACTGTTGATTTTTCTTTTTTTTTTGGCTGAGAATGGCATATAAACAAATAGAAATTCATGCTTGTTATTCAGACAGTACACAAATTTTGTAGATTAAGTCTTACTTGCCTATTTTTGTTTTTGTTGCCTATGCTTTTAAAGTCTTAGTCATAAATTCTCTGCCTAGACCATATGTTAAAGTAAGGATTTTCTAAGACTTAACTATGGGTATCGATTGCCTATACGAAGCAGTAAGTCAAATACAAAGGCACACCAAGTCAAAAGTGTTTGTTCTTCATGTAGGCTTCCAACTCCAGGCATCATGTATTTGAGAGTAAGCTTAAAAGCAAGCCTTTGGAAAACAGAGCACAATCTTAGCATGTGAGTCGTTCCCAATTAAGCAAACTCATTCCTGAGAGCAAATCTACAATAAATGATCAAAGAATTTGAGAGAACGAAGCCCAATTTGAAATGACTTTTGCTTTTATCACTTCATTGCTTTTGTCCTCATTCCTCTCATTAAGAATTGGCATTAAATGCTTTCTGGGATTTGATCAGAAAGCACAAAGGTTTAGATCTGCTGTAAGAGCAATGGCCTTGAAGCTTCCTTGGGATTGGTAGCAGCTCTTGGAATGAACAGTGATTTTAAGGAGCAACTAGTGGGACTTTGCTGTATGTCCCCCTAAAACTCAAATGTTGAAATTCTAGCCCTCAAGGTGATGGTATTAAGAGGTATAGGCCTTTACAGAAGTGATTAGGCTGCGCCTTCATGAATAGGTTCTGTGTGCCTATAAAACAGACCAGAAGGAGTGTGTTTGTTTCTACACTGTGTGGGGACAAAGGAAGAAGGCACCATCTGAGAGCCACACAACAGACACTGAATCCACTGGCACCTTGATCTTGAATTTTCAGACTCCAGAATGTTGAGAAATAAATTTCTAAATTTGCCACCTTCAAAGAAGACTGAAGGGCTAGTAAGCTGCAGGGAAGGTTATATTTTATTGCATGTTTTGTTATTTATTTAATTCATCTAGTAAATCATGCTTCAGAGAACAGACAGAATGACATTTTCACAATTGTCCCCTCAAAGTCAAGTTATGTGGCTAGACTTGGAAGGTCTTGAAAATTTTACTTTAAAATAAAAAAACAGTACATCTTTTCAGGATGTTACAATTAGCTACCAAAATATATAATTCCATTAGGTTGATTTTGCTATCAAACATTTGGTAGATGACATTTTAATTTCTTATTCAAATTCTTCATTGTTGGGCTCCAATATTTTCATTGGTATTATTTTGAAAATGCATTTTCAGTTCATACATAATGAATGAGTGACTAATAATATACAGATACAGTCCTAAGTGGCTTCAGTCTTGATTATTCATGACATCTATTTCTTATTCATCTGGCAGGGTAAAGAGCTCTCGGGAACAAGATGACCTTTTATACCTGACCAGTGTAAGATGAAAAGGCACTTTATATGAGTAATCTCTCTTTTTTCTCGGGATACTATCAAGGATCATCCCAGATTCATACTTGTTATTCAGACAGCACACATCAGTACCGCAGAGTGACCAGCATCCATTTTCACTAGTGAGGGTTCTTACAAACAGTTACAATAATCTGGAAGGAAATACAGATATGAGTTACATATCTCACTTCATATGCCTTTTCATTCTTTTAAATAACCTCGTTATTATACACACTAAGAGCTTTTGCTTTCTGTGCTCTTTCCACCCCCAGAGCACCACCCATCCTATCATCGTGGCGCTGTGTGTTTTCCACATCAATTCCCAGAAACAGCTTTACATGTCATTTATATTTTTACTTAACCTATTGAAAGTCCCAGGATGTTTTGTCATATGTCATAACATTTTAAAAACTATACATTTGCCACCTTCAAGGAAGATCAAAGTTATAGTAAGCTCTAGGGAAAGTGTTATGTTTTGTTAATTATACAGTCAACAAATGTTGAGCCTCTACTCTCAGCCAGGAACAGCTAGAAATGTGATGGCAAATTGGAAGAAAGACTTGAGTCTACCAGTTTGGTTATGGTAGAATGTCGGGGCATTCCACCCCTCTTCTCTGATAAGATCTCTATTTGGCTTGTTTTGGGAAACCAGGAGATGTTGAATATAAACTGCCATCATGATTTTCAAGTTGAATGCATGTTTCCTCTCCGTTATGCCTCTTTGCAAGGTGGTAAGTCTCTGAGAAGCCTGTAGTGTCCATTTCTCAGGACAATACTCCATCTGATATTGGCTCTTACTTAGGTCCATACCGTTCTATAACTCATTAATGAAAAGAATCTGAATTCTCACAGAAAAAATTATCAGTATGATCTCTATTTTACAGATGAAGTCATTCATAACCCAGAGACTTGATAACTTTCCAAGGGTCACACATCTATTAACAGCAGACCTAATGTCCTTATCCTGGTTTCCTCAGGGACTTGACTAGAATGAGTTCAGAATTAACATCCAAAAGATTATTTTTTGGCCTATTTAACTCACATTATTTAAGCTATGATTAAATAATTTGTTAAACTAATGTGATAGCCTTTTCATTGTTAACGTAAGTTTTCACCAATTTGCTGTAATTTCTCTCACTGCTAAGACTGCGTGGCTATTATGCTTTAATTTAAAAGGGTATGATATTTACTTTCCATATATAGATCATAATACATCTTATCTAGATGTGATAAAGTTAATATACATCTGTCATGGTACTCAAAGAAGAGAAAATGAAATGAAAACTAGCAAACTAAAATTTCTGCATCTTACAATCCCAAAATATTAACTTTAATTCATATTTTAAACAATCAAACGAAACCAAAAACAATCCCTCTCAAATATTTTATAATCCTGAAGAACTAGTATTTTAAAACTCAGAGGACATTTCAGAATATATATTGCTTCTAATTGCTTTTCTTATAATATCTATTTTTGTTTCATTAATGGTTTACCATCCTTTTGCCAGAAAATGTAGTACTTTGTGTTACAATAACAAACAGAAGAAGAATTTGTTTCAACAACCTTTTATTATTGTCAAAACATAATTAACCATACCCTATTAATTCTTATATATAAACATAATAGAAAGGACAACTAATGACATCTCAGAAGAACAAATAATTCAAAACTGAACCTCATAATTTATTGGTGTACATAGTCTAACTACAAGAGAAATTGCATCTAGTGCTTGTTTAAAAATATTAACCTTTGAGTTGTAGAAAAAGATCACTAAACAAGTTTCCACGAGCATAAAACAGGGTTTGGGCTCTGTTTTGTAGCAGTGCGATTTAAATGGCCAGTGGGAAAAAAATTCATGGGTTAGGGTGACCTCACATGACACATCGTAAACTCTCAAACCTGATCTTCCAGGTTCATTATAATCTGACCCCAGTTTCCCTGTGGCCTTGACACCAGGACTTTCCTTCCCTGCTCACTACACCACAGCTTTTGGCCTTGTGGAGTCTTCTGGGCACTAAGGTCTTTTTCTCTTTGAGCATGTCAGGCTTTTGTTTTTGCTTGAAATGCTCTCCTCCACTTTCTCAGCTTGGACAACTGTTCATCCTCCATCCTCAGTTCTCAGCAGAAAGACATTTCATCAGAACAACATTCCCTGAACTGCCGATTTGAATTAGGTCCCCTGAATTTTTAGTCCATATATTTATCTCTGCAGTTACTTGACACTGAGTACAAGTCTCTCTCAGGGGCTGTCCACTCCATGAGTGCACATATCATGCCTACCATATTGGCCATTGTGATAGAGCATCTAGCAGAAGGTTTTGACATATATGACACATACTCAAAAATTAACTGTTAAGTATTTGATCAAATGAGTGTGTGAATGATCGAATGGTGTCTAGACATGTGCAAGCCCTTCCTTTAGATGAATTAAAGTTAATTCACCATCTTCATTCTGCAAGTTTCTAAATTGAGATATGTAAATATGACACAAAGAGGACCCTTTCCAGAAAGACTGACATAAAGATCTTCCAACCTAAAGTAGATAAATTGACTAAAAGAACAAAAAAGAAAAAGAGCAAAAGAATCATTAGAGAAAGAAATTAAAGTAAGGGAAAGTAGAGAGTTAATGTTATATTAACAACGGTGCCTGTAAACTCTTTGCATTTTAATGGTCTATTTTTAATACCATGATTTTTTCTTGGAGCAGACAGTATCCCTTTCCATAACATCGTACACAAAATACCTCCTCGTCTATACTCTGGAGCTTCTAGATGTAAGGTTTTGACTGGCTGTGTAGCTAGATGGGCAAATTGACTCTCTGGGCCTTGAGCTCAGAATAGGATCAGAAAATCTCCTGCTCAAGTGAATTCATTTACTACTCAACTCTTTAACTAATTTTGCTTCTCCTATAAACAGCAAGATTTTCTTTTTCTAAGAGTTTTGAGAAGTAAGACACTTTCTCTCATGTTCTATAACATGCAAAAGTGCACTAAAAAGACTAAGTTAGATAAATGAGTTATGTGGGTGCACTAAAGCTGACGTGTTCTCTGTGCTTGCTCTGAATAAAAAGCATACTAGACTCAAACTAAATGCGTAGTGATATGAGTGCCAATTGCACAGGTAGAATCTAAACAGAAGGCCCAATCCATTTGAATCATCACTTTTAAAATATGTAATTTTAATTCTCAGATGAATAATACTTGGCCTGTCATAACCTTAAAATTCAGCTCTTTTGGTACTATGATGCCAAAACAAAGTCAACAATATATTTTTTCTTCAAAAAGTAGTGCTTTTTATATTGATTCATTACAAGATGCTGTGTTTAATAGGAACACAGCATCTTGTAATGAATCAATACAAATGTGTCTATTTTGTCATCATAATTTTTTTTTACTTAATTTTTTATTAAAACTGTCTACATTTATGGAGTGCAATGTGATGATTTGATACACAACATGGAATGCTTAAATCAAACTGATTCACACATACATCACCTCACTTACTTGTTTTTTTGTGGTAAGACATTTAAAATTTACTCTTAATTATTTTGAAAAATACCCTTGCCTATGTACAGTAGGTAAGATCCCACCAAATGGTATTCTTTAAATTACTTTTTTCCTAAAGATCAATTTAAATGTGTATACTTTTTTCACGGCAGCAGATAAAACCATATCATTCTTATTCCTTCAATTTTCATTTCACTACATAATGAAGAAAAGTACCAAAAAGACAAAAAGAAAAGATGAATATGATACAACCATTTTTAGCATAAATATACATCTAATAAGAAAGCAATAGGAATAGTGCTCAAGAAGAGATGTGTAGAAAAGTGAAAAGAAAACCTCCAAACAAACTTTAAGAAATTTATTATTCATATATTTATTATGTATTTATTCATGTTTGAGACAAAGTCTCACTTTGTCACCCTTAGTAAAACGCTATAGCATCATAGCTTATAGCAACCTCAGACTATTCAGCTCCAGAGATCTCTTGGCTCAGCCTTCCAAGTAGCTGGGACTACGGGTGCTTGTCACAATGCCCGGCTATTTTTTTAGAGATAAGCTCTCGCTCTGGCTCAGGCTAGTCTCAAACCTGTGAGCTCAGGCAATCCACCTGCCTTGGCCTTCCAGGGTGCTAGGTTTACAGGCACCATACCCGGCAAATGTATTATTTAATTCTGAAAGAATGTGGCAGTTTTTAAGTTTCTTAAGTTTTAAGATCAAAGAGGAATCTAGCAGAGAAATAGTTTATCAGAGCCAAAGATAATTCTGTAAGACTAAGAAACATTCCTTTCCCTGAGAGTTTATCGTTCTTACAAAAAGGAATTTGATTGAATTAGTTGTTCCCATTGCACCCATGAAGGGTCTCTGCTGGGCAGGTCTCTCGCCGGTCTTCTCAGGAATTATTCTCCCCCCTCCTCCTGTTCTGCCTACATTTCAGCATGCAGATAAAGTCCTGGGAGGGAAACATTTGGAGTGAGAAATAAAATAGTCTATCAAAAGTACATGAAATCAGCTCAGCTCATTAAATGATGAAATCTAACTCACAATGTCATATTCTGAAATAAAATAAAAATCATGAACTTTTCATTAAGATGAAAACATAAAGCCACCACTACTAAGTCTATCGTGTGAACTGTCACCTTTAATATTTTGGCTATACCATGCCTGTGGTTAATGCTGTGTCTCTGATCCAGACAGCTGTGACCAGGGAAAACAGGTTGCTTTCATCTACAACACGTAAAGCTGGAATCGTAACATTTTACGTAGTAAAAATCAGCTGGGACAACATCCTATAGAAAGTTTCTTGGAAACAAATTTCAGGACCCAATCTGTTTAGAATACATACATGTTAAAGGAATTTATTCATCTTCACATAGTCTAAGGTGCTAAATCTACTGTTCTGGAAATTTGCCATGAGGTGTCCAATGGAACTTTAGCCAAAGAGTCTGAATGAAGAGAGAGATACATAATTTTTCTGACACTTTAGACACAAAATTTTGTTCAAAACTCTCCAAATTAATAATTCTGAATAGTTACCATTGACAAAAATTATTTATGCAACATTAAGGTACCATTCATTATAAATGTTATTTTAAAAAAATTAAAGGAATCATTTTAAACATTCAACATTTATTTCAAATCTTTTTTATCTTTTCCTTTTTTTAATTTCAGATGAATGTGAGGGTACAAACACCTAGGTTGAAATGTTTGCATTTGTTAGGTAGAGTCCCTGTTGCTGTTGTGTCCGGCACCCAGAAGGTGTACCATATACCCTCACATTGTGCCAATTAAGTGGGAGCACACCAATCCCCCTCCTCCCCTCTGGCCTCATCCTCTTTCTCCCCTTCCCATCTTGAATTGAATTGAGTTTTTCTCTTATGTGGCTGTGTATTAGAATTTCTACTAGCTTCAAGTTAGTATTGCGTACATTGGATACCTGCTTTTCCACTCTTGTGACATTTTACTAAGAAGAATATGTTTCAACTCCATCTAGGTTAATACAAAAGATTTAAAGTCTCCATCTTTTTGTGGCTGAATAGTATTCCATGTAGATATACCACAGTTTATTAATTTATTCCCGGTTGATCAGCATTTAGATTGTTTCCGCATCTCGACAATTGTAAATTGAGCTGTGATAAACAATCTAGTGCAAATGTCATTATGACAAAATGTTTTTTTTCCTTCTGGGTAGATGCTTAGTAATGGGATTGCAGGGTCAATTGAAGGTCTATTTTGAGTTCTTTGAGGGTTATCCATACTTCTTTCCAAAGAGGCTCTATGAGTTTGCAGTCCCACCAACAGTGTAAAGTGTTCCCCTCTCTCCACATCCACGCCAACACCTGTAGCTTTGGGACTTGGTGATGTAGGCTATTCTCACTGGAGTTAGGTGATATCTGAGAGTGGTTTTGACTTGCATTCCTCTGATATTAGGGACAATGAGCATTTTTTCGTACATTTGTTAACCATCTGTCTTCATCAGAAAAGACTCTTGATGTCTCTGGCCCAGTGATAGATGGGATTATTTGCACCTTTTTTGTTGATTAATTTGAGTTCTCTATAGATGCTTTGTCAGATTCATATCCTGCAAATAACTGCTCCCATTCTGAAGGTTGTCTATTTGCTATAATTGTTGTGTCCTTAGCTGGGCAGAAACTTTTTAGCTTAATTAAGTCCTATTTCTTTATTGTTGTTGTTGTTGCAATTGCCTCGGAAGTCTTCATAATTTTATCTTTTCCTTAGTCAACTCACCCTGAATTATAAGTGATATTACAAAGAAACATTGATATTTTGTTAATTCATCTAGCATGGGTTTTATAATAGCAACACTGTTGACATTTTGGGCTGGATAATTATGTCTTCTGGGAGTGGAAGGATCATCCTGTGATTGTGGGATGTTTACCAGCCCACCAGATGCTGATAGTAACTGTTCTGTACTGTACCCATGGTGACAACCAAAACTTTCTCCAGGTATTGCCAAATACACTGGTGTGGGGGGTTATCTATAAGAGTGAACACTCACGGAAGAGTCTTAATTCCCACAATTCAGACTTGCTTCTTGCTCTGTCAGAACATTAAGACTTGCCAGTTTATATATCTTGCAGCCACTGTCATCTAAATCCTAAATAGGCTATTTGATCCGCAGTTTAATTTTCCAATTTCTTCCATGCTCAAACACACATGGCAGGAATGAAAGAGGAGAGTGAAAAGCCAGTAAGAGCAACTTTATACAGCAGTGCTTCTGTATGAAGGGGGTTGGTTCCAGAATGCTCACATATACTAGCATACTCAAGCTTCCTGGACAACTCTGCAGAACTCGCATATAGGAAAAGCCATCTCTTCTTTTACTCAGGTTTTGGATCTGGCATTTTGTTGGCAAAAAAAATCCATGTATGATAGATCCAGGAAGTCAAAACCCACATTGTCCAAAGGTCAAATGTATTTGTTTCTTCAATTAGAAGGTGCTGGGGTTTTTTGCCAAAGGACTTGATACATTCTTCTTTGCATTAGACTCAGTTACGGGCTGTATGTTATAGTTCCATGTTAGCCCCTAGTAGTGAGATCTAACTAACCAACTCTTAACCATGTGCATAAAAAGCTGTTTTCAGTGACAAATATCATCCATTCAGTAAACTGTGTCTCATGCAAAACAAACCATTGTTAATATAATAAAAACATTATTTTGAACTGAAATTTACCTTGGTTTCGTGACAGGCTGTTATTGGAAAATCACGATTGCCGTTCACTCTAGACTAAACTGTTAGCCAAGAAGAGTCACGAATTTCCCATTTCTTATTCTCAGAATGCTCCACTCACTCCCAGGGGGGTGATTGATTCAGGGGCAGAGTCAGTCTGATTTTCCTCCTGCTTCACTTTCAAATTGCAACATGAATAACATTATCTGAGCTTTAGTAGTGGGGTTCATAAAAATTGTACTTACATTCGTACCTCAGAAAAATCTTTTACTGAAATGCTTTGCTTTTTAAACAAATCTCTGCACGACTTCCTATTTCAGCTTATTTAGTTGCATTTGTGTACAGAAGGCAGAGGGGAATTGGAAGAGAAAGAGGAAGGTGACAGGGAAAGAAACAGGCATTCAGTGAGCTAGATGCCTCTCTGTTCACCACTAAAAAATAGTCTATTTTATAATCTCCTTGAGATGAGTTTCACATAAACAAGTGCAGTGTGATGAAAAGCAATTGTGATACGTCAGTGAGAAATCCAGACTACCTCCCTTTAAGATATTTAATGTCTTAGTTTTCTTTATTCATAAACAACAGTAAATGGCTTTCATCAGTTTATTCAATATTTAATAAAAATGGACTGAGCCCTTGATAGGTACCAAACATCATCTTTTGTGCTGAGAACACTAGAGTAAACATGCGAGACTTGGTTATCCTCAGAGAAATGACATTAATATATTAATTTTCAGGAAAAAACTCAGATGATACGCAAAACACAGAAACAAAGTTTAAAACAAAATATAAATCAAAACGTTAGAGTTTAGTAGTTAATGACAGTATTCTGTGAATGGAGATGGCTTTATATTATGCAAATTTGTATGTAAGAGTTCTATAGCTAAAACTTGCCAAAAGCACATGGGAGGCGGCCTAAAAGAATGGAGAGAAATATCATGTCGTCGAGGGGGAAGGCTTATTACTAGGTAGGCCCATATCAATTTATGCAATTTAAATAAGTAAAATCAAAATTCCTAACAAACAGGAAAAGAAAGTTTCTACCGCTTTAGTTATATTCAGTGAAATATTAATTAAAGAATACTTTGGAGGGATTCATTAAATCTAAAATTATCGTATCTTTTGATATAGGACACTGCTAGATATTTTTCCTACGTAAATAAATTTCAAGATATGCCCATATAAATGTACAAAGGTATTCACTTCTGTTTTGTTTGGATAAATAGAAACTCAAATTTCTATACTACGGGAAAATCGTGATAGACCTATTTAGTGAAGGGGTGTAAAACCACTAAACATAAAAGATAAAGCTAAATGCAGCAGCATGAAAAAAAGCATTCAAGATTATTATTAAATGAAAAAGTAAAATTTCAGAACATTATGCATTGTGTGACATCTTTCTATGAAAATAACAATATTTTTATAATTATGAAGCATAACAGTATTTGTATTTGTATAGAAAAATTGCTGAAGGACTCTATAGCCAGCAACTACAGAGATGGAATTATTCATTTCCATAACATCAAATTTTTGTTAATTTTAATTTTAAATTAGAAAAATGAAATGAAAACAATATGAAAATTGATATCAATAATTGTCTTCATAAAGATAGGACAATAGAAGAATGATGGATCAGTTTTGCCAGTTCTGCTTCTATACCAGTTGGAACTTCTAAGCTGAGTTGCTCTGGTGTTGTTAAACATTGCTATCCCAAGTAATTCTTTAAAGAGTTTTCAATTAATCTTTCCTTGGAGGAAATGTGAGCAGCTATAGATAGAGTGAATTTGTCTAAATAAAAATGATTTAAGAATTTACACTATCATGGAGCATTTGACATCTTTGTCAACAATTTTCCTGTGAGTTTAACATTTTTCAGTATCATTTTTAATGATTGTGTTTGTGTATAATTATGCTGTAAACCTCAATGATGAATTACTGGAAAATTTTTCTTTGCTTATTCTATGCATTTGTCCCTTTATATTTTAACCTTTTTTAAAAAATGATAATTGATTACAATAAGAAATGTATGTTAGTAACTGTGCTTAATGCCATGCTAGTTGAGTAGTTGCTATATTAATTACTAGGTAAAAATGAATAATCATTTCACCTCAGAACATGGTAAAAATTACAAAGTGCTTAGTCAGACTATGACACCACATATTGGCCAAAACAAGTGGTTCAGAGATCTCACATTCTTCCCTTTGTATTCAACTATACCTTTTGTTAAAATGGTCATACTTTGCCAACATATGTAGCACCATATATTGGGAAAATACTTAAGTTACCTTAGTCTGCCACAGGTCAAGAAAAAATAATGATAATCGTTCCTAAATAGAAGGAACCAAGACTCATTAAAATTACTCTGAAAATTGGATACAGATAATCTCTCTGTAGAAGGTGAGGTAACTGAACTTAGAAAGATGCTGGGATAATAGGAAAAGAAAGAAGCTTATAAGCCCCTCTCTTATCCACTGCAGAGTTGTCCTTTTTTCTTTGATCCAGGTAATGAAAGGACTAAGTAGAACCATGGCAATGAGTAACATTTCAGTGCTTTCCAAAGCACTATATGATTTTCTTCCATTTTACCTAACAACAAGCTTTGTCCCCTATCGTCAAGAACCATTTGATATTAGACAAAACTTGCTTCCTGAGTTTTGTTCATATGCCCTAACTCTTTAGGACTTTTGCTATTGCCTTTTTTAGTCTGGCAATAAATTCTTTGTGGAATAAACCTTCCCTACTGTGCAATCTCTTGAAAACTTTTTGTGACATTTCTACCTAGAGTTCACAGAGCTCCTTCTAGATTATGACCAAATCCCAGGACCATAGATTTCATCTACAAGGACTCCTGACTTTTTGTTTTTCCAGACTCCGTCCTCCAAATGGCAGCCTGAATCATGTGCATATTCCCAGACCAAAGGAGAAGTAACCTGGATGGAGAGTACACTTACTTCCACAGTACGTGACAAAGTGGCATTTTGATGAGATACCCAAAAAAAGGGAGTTGCCTCTCTCACATCAGGTGTTGCCGCTTTATGTCCTTTGTTCTGTGGTAGGTCTCAAAAAAATCTGAAAAGTCTAAGTTCAACCTGGCATTCTAGGTCATTGGGAAGATAAATTTCTCCAAGTAGGAAAAGGGTATGTACCAGCGGTTCTCAACCTGTGGGTCATGACCCACAAGGACTATGTAAAAGGGCTGCAGCATTAGAAAGATTGACAACCACCGGTATATACTTTATTTAATATTTTATTGGATCGAATTATTACTTTTAAATATTTACACACTTAGTACAATTAAGTTCATGAACTACTGCTAGAAAAAGTGCTTCATACCTCCTTGATGAGTGTCATTTACTGCCACCAAAGTACCCCCCTTGGGAAGTTGTGCACAGATTTTAGCACCTAGTCCACCCTTCACAGCAATTTGGAATTCTTTCTTGGGAATGGCCATCAGAGCTGTCATAGGATTACTCCTGATCTCCTGAATGTCATCAATATTCCCATTATCTTTGGGTAAAGAAAAAAGTCATTGTGTCCAGATCAGGTGTGTAGGGAGGATGTTCCGATACAATTATTTGTTTACTGGCTTAAAAACTCCATTACATATAGTGCCTTGTGAGCTGGTGCATTGTTGTGATGTAAGAGCCATGAGTTCTTGCTAAAATTTTCAGTTCATTTTTGTCTAACTCTTTCATGCAACCTTTTCAGCACTTCGAAATAGTAAACTTGGTTAACTGTCCACTTGGTACAAAATTATAATGAATAATATCTCTTATATCAAAAACAATTAGCAATATAATTTTGACTCTTGATTTGGACTAACAAAACATTTTTGGCCATGGAGAATTCCTGACTTCCATTGTGCACTTCGATGCTTTGTTTAAGGGTCATATTGGTACACTTGGGTTTCATTACCAGTGATAATATAGCCCAAAACATTGTCTTGCCTCTCCAAAAGGTCTTGAAAAACTTTGACTTTCCTTTGCTTTTGTTCATTGGTAAGCTCCTTCAGGACAATTTTTTTACACATGTTTCTCAGGTTAATATTTACAGTTAAGGTTTTCCTAACTGTTTCCCTATTGATGTTTACTTGGTC
Organism: Arctocebus calabarensis; assembly: GCA_963573935.1. Classification (NCBI taxonomy): domain Eukaryota; kingdom Metazoa; phylum Chordata; class Mammalia; order Primates; family Lorisidae; genus Arctocebus; species Arctocebus calabarensis. Next base: position 25,315 of record CAUYON010026887.1, on the reverse strand, counting down.
TTTTAAGCTTCTCACAGTTATCTGACAATTTTGCCACACAACTTGACAAATTTTCTGCAATGTTTTTATCACTTCTGCTTGTTACTGGCTGCACTGACCTCTCTTCGTCAGTCATGCTTTCTCTCCCCTCAAAAAAACATTTAATCCATTTCTACACTGCCATTTTCTTCAAAGCATTATCCCCATAAACTTGGACTAACTTGTGCCTGATATTACTTCTACTCTTGACAAATTTAACAATAAATTGATGAATGTTTGTTCATTGTGCTAATTCAAGCTCTAACATGCTTGTGATGGCACACAAAATCATGCAACAACAATAATGAATGCACTCAGGAAGACACTCCCACATGTCAGCATGAACACAGCTGTGAAACACTGATATATCAAGGTTATAAAACCTTACCAAGTTGTTTTTACAGTGCTGTCAAAGTAAGCTCACAGGGGCAAGTTTGGGAACTCAATTGTCAGACTTCATCTAAGGATCTATAATTTGTGATTATTATTTGGTTTGAGATTTTTGGCATTTTAGGGCCCTGTGTTTATAGAAATTTGAGAGTGATGAGCTCTAAAAAATGAAGCCAGGCCACTAAATATATCCCACAATGGAGGCAGCCACACCAGCAATATCACCAGAACTTCACAAAACCTTCTACTTCAATAGATGCAGATACAGGCCCTAATAACTACAACATGAAGCAGACTTTGTTGGATAGAGATTTAAACACAATAGGACCACAATATAAAGTAAGATAATGTTTTACCTTTCTTAGCCCCCACCCTCAGTGCAGAACTTGAGACCAAATTATCTCAGAAAGTACTTCCAGAGAATAGAGAAGTGGAAGAAAAGGAGAGAGAGAGAGATGGGAGGGAGGGATAGGGAAGGGAAGGAAGGAAAGAAAGCAAGAAACCAAGAAACCAAAGGAAGAAAGGAAAAGCAATACAAAGCTCTATTGATGATCTAGCTCCCTGTGGGCCATTAGGGCACAGACCTGCTGGGAACTTCAACTGTGTAGAATGGTCCTTTGAATTGCTCTTCTACAGCATGCTACAGAGGAGTATGTATCCATTAGCTCCCATCCTACCAGTATTTCCTTGGGTTGTAACTCCTTTGCTCTTTCAGGTTGTAACTCCTTATGCATGGGTCAATATGGCTGAGTAGTCTCAACAATCTTTAGAGTTCCATTTGGTGAAGGCAGAGAAGGCTAGACAGAAAAGCAGCATTTGATGTGAGGTGCTGTTAAGGTCTATCTGTGGACAGTTGGTAGCCACCACACTAGCTAGAATCAAAAAGTAGGCTGGCAGGATGTGAGGTAGGCACCAGAGTACTTGAAAAATGAGGCAATGGTTCCTTCAGGGAGGAAACAGGGAGAATAACAAATGCATTCAAACTTTGCTCCAGAGAACAGGTACATTCCCACACTGGAGATGGAAAATATGTTGGCCTTGTAAGGTTGCGATAACAAAGTGCTACGAAATAGATGGTTTAAAACAGCATAAATATATTCTCTCACATTACTGTGGGTTAAAAGTTCAGATTAAGATGTGAGCAGGGTTGATTCCTTCTGAGTCCTCTGAGGAAGACTCTATTCCATGCCTCCTTCCCAGCTTTTGATGACCATTGATAATTCTTGCAGATGTATCTCTTTGATCTTTATCTCAATCTTTGTGAGGCATTCTCCATGTGTGTTTGTGCCTTCATATGGCTTTCTATAAAAACACTAGTCAAACTGGATTAAGGGCCCACTTTGCTCTAGCACAATCTCATCTTAACTAATTATGTCTATAATGATCCTATTTTCAAATAAGGTTGCATTCTGGAGTGCTGGGGGTTGACTTCAATATGTCCTTTTTTGAGAAATGTAATTCAATCCATAACAGTGCATGGTCCTTGTGAGCTGACAGAAGTTAGAAAACAAAATAGTTATGATGCTAAAACTATTCAGGAAATTGCTGCAAAATGTTGTAAATGAAACTTTGAGTGAGAAAATGGGAATGGAGAGGTTAAGTAAGGCAAAAGTCAGATGATCTGGGTTTAGAATGCTACAGTAGAGTGTGTGGGCTTGGCCTTACAGGGAGCCATCAAAACCCCATGCTTGCAAAGGGGAATGTGGTCTATGGTTACTCTGACAGGCTCAAGTATTAGAGATAGAGACTGATGAGGATTCAGTTAATAACTTTTTTCTTTTTTATGTTTCTTTAAAATCAAGGACTATCTGTAGTCTTCTTTATAACTTCATTTTAAGTTATGCACTATATTTCCAATAGCATAAATGTGTAAAAATAAATCCTCGTAAGTACTCCTGATTCAGAATCCTAGAACCCTTTTTATAAAAGAATAATAGAAAAGAGCAGTATTGCTTCTGTTTTTTAACAATATTGTCAGTAATATATGTACAGAGGGAAAAATGAAAACACTGAATATTTTTAATAAAACTTTCAGCATTTTTACTCAAATACCATCAGTTGCATAGAAAATCGACATTTGAAATTTAAAACAATAGTTACAATATGTAAACAAATGTAAGTCACACAGCAAAGGTAATGATGTAGTATCATATTATATTAGTATTATACCTTTATGTACACCTTTAAAGTTGTTACCATTTTTAAATGTATACTTCATAATCCTGGGAGAAGTCACTTGAAAAAAGAAAAGTAAGAAATATCCATAGATCACATAGTTGCTCTAAATTAATTCCAGTGGGTAGACATGTGGTGTTTGATTCTAAGTGCTTTGAGTATTCCTATAGTGATAATTTGTGCTTGGCAACTTGGTGGAAAATGAACTCTGTTAGTTAAAAGGCAGGAAAACAAGATCAAGCTTGACTTGATTGGCATTTTGAAGGGGACCTGACTCTCATGGGCTTTGATGTTTCTCTTCTCTTTGGCTTTCCTAAGTCGGACTTCTCAGTTGGAAACAGGAGTGTCTGTGTTTTGTGCAGGGTTTGGTTTACAAGCACTAACAATAAGAGCAAAGGGCCAGGCTCGATGTCAAAAGACTAATCCACATGTGAGCTAGGCTTGCACAGTAAGAAGGGGTCCATCTCCATATTATCACAAAACCAGAAACATCTAGGCTTTGAGGAGGCATTGAGAATGCAGGGCCTCTTGCTGGTCCTCATTCTGCTCTTGTCACAGACATTGAAGCAAGTGGGCTTGGTCAAGTACAAAACTGGGCCTCATGTGGTGCTCTTCCATTACACGCATGTCAGTATCTGAAGATTCTCGCCTGAGAGAAAGCCATAAAAAATGGAAATTCAGCACACGGCCAACGAGGGCGAGGGCTGCAAAAATCATGGAAAGGAATAGTTGCACTCAAGGCTTTCTGCAGCACTCTTAGGTAATTGCTTAATTGAAATTTTATTCCTGTCATTGAACCTCCCTGCAGGAATGAAATCCACAATTACAAAGCAAGTTTTGATATTTCATTTCTTCTCCTAACACCAATGGGTGAAAAAAAGGGCATTAACTAAGGAATGCTGCAAAACAAATTGTCCTGGAAAGGAAAAAATAGGAAGGGTATGAAAGTGAATAGCAGGGAAAAGAGGAAAAGCAACATGGAAGAACTGTCTTTTTTCTTTATATTGCCAACAGCAAGAAAAATAATAATAATTTTAAATGAAAATAGTTTATCTTTCACAAATAGGTAAGAGGGACAATAATTAGAGTGAATTTTAAAATTTAGTCCAAATTTTGTTATTTGAAAATCAAGTGCCTTGAGCAATTTAATTCACCCCTCAGAGTCTCAGTTACTATAAAAAAGGGATAAAAATTTCAAATTGCCTACTTTGCATGATGGTTGGGAAAATAAAGTGAGATATTATGCGAAATACTTGATCAGAAAGCATGCTGCAAACTGTAAATCTCTTGGACTGGGAAATTGGCTGAATAAAGAATTAATTAAAAATAAAAAAGAATTACACTTAGTTCCTTTTCAAATAGTGCAGGACAGGGAAGAAGGCAATGGAAGGTAATCAGTATATTCCTTATTAACACTCTAACAGAGCTTAACTTTAGAAACTTAGTAAATAAAAGAAAAACTCAGTTCTTTTACCATCAGTAATTAACCACGCAAACGCACAAAAGGATAAAGGTGTTAAAACTTTAAGATGCTTTTGGAACTTACATAGACAGATCTCCACGGTAAGTAACCACAAATAGGGTTAGGTTGATTCTCTCATGCTAATGCTCTAATTTTTAGAATATTAAGAACATAAATTTATTATTTTCTTCGTGAATTAAGTTGTTACGTAGCTCATTAGACTTATATTTCTGAAATAAACATCTTCAGATAGGTCTACAAATAAGTCAAATTTGGGGTTCTTTTTAAGCACTTAGAAAAGGGAGCAAGAATAAAAGTTGATTTAGAGGACTAATCACAAATATTATTATTATTTCCAGCTAGGAAAAAAAATAGATTCTTAGCCAATATGAGCATCTTTATTGTTTTACTTATCCTTATAAATATGAATATGTCCTGAATAACATAATCAAATAATTCATTTAAATAATCATGTTCACATGTTTCTACCCATGATAGAGCTAACTGGATCCCTACATAATATCCACTCTCATTTTCTCTTTTAAGAGCAAACCAATATGATTTGAAATGGTAATATACCTTATAAAAATATTTTATTTGCCATTGTATTTTTTTTTTTTATTGGAGACAGAGTCTCACTTTGTTGGCCTTGGTAGAGTGCTGTGGCTTCACAGCTCACAGCAACCTCCAACTCTTGGGCTGCTTCCTGAGTACCTGGGAATACAGGTGCCCACCACAATGCCTGGCTGTTTTTTGTTGCAGTTTGGCCAGGGTCGAGTTTCAACCCGCCACCCTTGGTATATGGGGCCAGCACCCTACTCACTGAGCCATAGGCGCCGCCCTCCGTGTTGTTGTTATTTTGCATTTCCATATGACTAATTTCTGGCCAATGACTTAAAAGGGAAGTTTTAAGGAGATATGACAAGAATGGTTCCTTAGGGCATAATAGTCATTTTCTTTTTTTTTCCCCCTTTCCTTTCTACCTGTCTAGTAAGTGTGAAGGCTGGTGTCCCAATAGCTGTTTTAAATGATGAAATTACCTTGAGGAGGGAAGACATTTACTGTTTGATGACAGAGAAAAAATATAGATGGAGAATGAATGTGACCATTGTATGAATGTAAGGATTGTAGAATCACTATTATGTACCAGCACTGGCTTACATTCAGTTTTATTTTAGAGAAAAATTGTTTTTTTTCTTCTTTCTTTAAAAAAAAATTTTAAGGCCAGCTGCCAAGGCTCACAACTATAATCCTAGCACTCTGGAAGGGCAAAGCAGATGGATTACTTGAGCTCAGGAGCTCAAGACCAGCCTAAGCAAGAGTGAGACCCCCATCTCTTAATATATATATAAGAAGATATATATAAATATATTTTACATATATTTTCTTATATTTTATATAAGAGATATAATATTTATTATAATATAATATATATATATATATATAAATCTCTTTATATATATTATGTATATATATACAGCGCTGGGTGTTGTGGCAGGCACCTGCAGTCCCAGCCACTTGGGAGGTTGAGGAAAGAGGAGCCCAAGAGTTCGAGGTTGCTGTGAGCTCTGATGCCACAGCAATCCACTGCAGCAGGAAAGTGAGTCTCAAAGAAAATATTTTTAAATGTAACCAACGTAATCTTAATTGATGTATCACTACTAGAAGATATGTTCCCTGAAAACAGAGGTTTTTCCCCTTTTATTTAGAGTCCAGTACATGAGAAGGCCCATAATAGAAGCTCAGAAATATTTGCTGAATCTGAATGCATAAATCTGACCCTTTCCCTCTGATCTAGAATGCTTTCTCATTGCTAGCGTGCAACTTCTTTCTACCTCTTCCTCTCTTCCAATTTTATCAACATAATTTTCTAAATTATGTCCTCTATTACCTTTTTATTTTTCTTCTATCAATCTTCAAATTGACCTTGTTGTTATCATGTCCGTTCAAATGAAACGAGCAAATTATAAATCCAAAGAATATGAAAATTATTCTTTGCGATTCTCTTTTAAATTTGGTTTAAAAAGAGACCAGGATAATGGGCCACTGTATCATTCATTAAAGATTTTTTCCTTTAAAAAATTATAATTCTATCCCCCTAAATGTAAAATAATTGTTTCCTGAATCATTATAAATACTTTATAATGAAACTATGATCTAAAAACAAAAGACCAATTTTCGTAGTCATTGTGAATTTGAGAACGTCAAGATTTGTATATTGGTTGGGTTATTGGAGCATACATTAGCAAGGGGGTCTGGAGAGCTTATGAGAACATTACAAATTCAGTTGGAGCAGAGAGATGATGAAAATGATTAAAATTCCCAATTAATCAAGACAGAGGAATCATCCCCTAATTTATGAAGTGAAATAACAAATGAGAAAACAGTTCATAATGAAAAGGGAAATGAATTCGATATCTTCAAGATGATTTTAAAAGAAGCATGATTCTCTTTATCCAGATTGCCAGGACCTGACCATCATTTTCTTGTCAGTAGTAATTTTTTCAAGTTCCTAGTATGAGGAATAATGGCATGAGATGAATACTTCAGTTAAATTATCTCATTTTAATGATATTAAAAAAATGAAAGAATGAGAGTCTTTTATGGTAGTTTTCAATTTCACTACTATCTTTTCAAAATTTCTAGTTGCTTTTAAAATTGTCCCTCATTTTTATTTTCTCATCTGTTTTAGTATAATGTGCCTACATGAGGTGTTTCAGTATTTATAATTTGGGGTAGTATTCCTTTGAAAATCTGTATCTTAATGTTTTTCCTTGGTTTTGAAAAACATTTGCCAGTGTCTCTTCAACTACTATTTCAGCATCATTCTCCCTCCCTCCCCTTCCCTTTTACCAATATATTACACCATTTTCAATGTCCCTTATGTCTCTAATCTCTTTTCTGTATTTTCCTTTCATTTTTTTTCACCTTACTATTTCAGTGTAGTTATTTTCTAAGGACTTGTCTCCCAGTTCACAAAATTTCTGTCTTCTTATACCTAATTTGCTGTTAAGTTTACCCATCAAGTACTGAGTTTCAGTTATTCTATGCTTCAATTTTAGAACTTCCATTCAATTCCTTTCATATAGTTCCATACTTTTCCAAAGGTTTTATCATCTCTTTTATATTAATTACAATAATTTTAAAGTATATTTTATATCCAAGATACTATCTAAGAGTCAATTTCTAGTACCTATTTTTTCTCTTGTCTTTTGGTCATTGATACTGTTTTTTTGTAGACCTATTAAATTTTTGAATGTCATATATAAAAGACTGCCAAAGTAAACATCTCTGGATATTATCTTCCTCAAAAAAGATTTAAGTATTTTATCCAGTAATTAGAATAGGGGCAGATTCCTTTGGTCTGGTCAGTAATTAATGTAGCATAAGAATGGGACTCAGATATTTAGCCCTTATTCCTGAAAATGTGAGGTATCTCCATCACCACTCTTCCTTGGGAGGCTCTAATTTCCATTTTATGTTCCACCAGGGTCTTGACATTGCTAAAAATTTTCTAGAGTCTTTTCACCCCACATTTTCTTACTTTCTCAGTGTCTTAAGCCCTAACAGGTTGATACTCGAGAAATGCTTTTAGACAAGAATTCTGGCCTCATTTTTCTACAAGTCTATTTTCCCTGGGATCTTGGTACTTTAAGTTGGCTTGCCTTGATTGTCATTATATTTTTCTCTCCTCATTCCAGGGGTTTCACAAAACTTCTGGAAAGTCATTTTTTGCTTAGACTATGTGCCCCCCAAATCATGGCATGGCAGATAATGGCAACTGCTTCAGTGGAAAAAGCTACTAAGAAAGTGCAGCTCCCTTTATGGGTTTCTCTCCTCTTTGGAATCTGTATCTTCAATCCTGCCTGTCTCAGTTGCTCTATGATGCCTAAATAAGATTCAAAATTTAGTGGAGATTTTATAATAGCTTTCAACTGGAGGGCTTGTTTGATACACACTATTCCATCAGAGATGAAGGATTTTTTAAATCAATTTTTTAATCTTTAATTTTCCCTTTAGGTCTGACTTGTTATTATATAAATTATATTATACTAAGTTGGAGTTTTTCATAAAAATGCTAGAGAAAATATTCTTCTGTAAATTTTGGAAATACAAATTTATATGAAAAATGTGCTACTTGGTTGCTTTTTCCCTATCAAAGAGAATAAGTTAGGCAGGGGGACGTGAATTTATCACTATGGATTAAATTGTTTTTATTATTTATGTGCACAGAGAGAAATAAATAAGTGAACTAGTGAAACTTGAACATTTTTTTCTGTTTTCTTTAAATAATAGTTCCCAAAGAATTAAATTATGTCTTGGCCAACCTCTTATATTTATTTGCCAATGGATAAGTCCAAATATGGAGAAATTTTCTTTTTATTTGGACTGATATAATTAGCCCATCTATGAATAGATTATTTATATTTGTATATTTTAGTTGATGGATTTTCTTGTGTTTATGTAATATTCATCCATAGAAGATAAATCCATGTTTATAAAGAGATCTATATCCAGGGTGTTGAAGAGACGATCCAAAGGAAACAAAATTTGTTCACTACATTAGTAGGCTAATGTAACATGCCTACTATTTCACGAGAAGAGGCAAAGTGGAGGTGAGAGCAGAACTCGTGTACACAGAGTGTCATCTCAAAACAGACATGCATTACAAAATAAGTAACCAGGAAACACATATTACAAGGAAAGATATTTAAAGATAGAAGAAAACTAAAGGGAATATTTAAAAAGATAGGAAATAATTCCCAGAATTTTAGGAGTAAAATTTTTATGGATAGTTCTTGTGTGACTTTAACTTAGATATAAGAATATAGTTTCATGGCTTGGCACCTTTGGCTTAATGGGCTAAGGTGCCAGCCACGTACACCTGAACTGATGGGTTTGAATCCAGCCCGGGCCCACCAAACAACAATGATGGCCGCAACCAGAAAAAAAAAATGGCCAGACGTTGTGGTTGAGCCTGTAGTCCCAACTACTTGGGAGGTGGAGGCAAGAGACTCGCTTGAGCCCAGGAATTGGAGGTTGCTGTGAGCTGTGATGCCACAGCACCCTATCCAGGTGACAGCTTGAGGCTCTGTCCCCCCCCCAAAAAAAATATGTAGCTTCATAATGTTTTCTGCTGTATTTAATGCTTCACTCCTACACAATATCATTACTCTTGATATGACATAGCTGGCATTTTGTGGCTTAATTTAAGAACATAATGCCTATTATAGTTTTTGTAGCAGAAATCCTTTAATATTTTATGTTGTGCTGACAGTACTACCGTAATTATCTCAAAGAACTGTATTTTTCTGAGTGTATTGACCTTTCTCTTCCATAATTCCAAATGTGAAGATACAGAAATGAAAGTTCTCTGTTCTTTCCTCCCTGTGATAAAAGTTATGGTGAGACTGGAAGAGTGATTCCAAACATATGCTCTTTGTACACACATCTATTTAAACTTAGCTATAATTAAAAAATACAACTAATTATGCAGTATCCTGAAATAAGGCATTATTTCTAGCATTGTACATCAGTTTTATGTCCTTTTACTCCTAAAAACATATGTCTTACGGATTATTACTTCTAAGCTGCAGAAAACCACAGAGACTTATTGTTACTCCATCTGAAGATAACCAAGAGTTAACTTGTTCTCAGTCACATACAAAGTCAGGAACGTAGCCTTATTTTTAATTTTTAGTTCACCAAATTCCTTTGAATGCCACAGAGTTTATTAATTAGCAATACAAATGATCAAACAAAACAGATTTTATCTTTATTATGCTCACCAGTTTAGTCATACTCGTTCTGATAAGGGAAGATTAATAAAAATTATTAAAGATGTTATCTTTACTCATCTTATAATGATGTTATTGGTTATTAGTATAATTTCTAATCAATAAGAATATGTATCTTTTTTCCTTCCTATTTGCTGCTAGAGGAAATGGGTTTTTATCCCCTATAATAGAAGTTTTCAATCTGATACAACAATGTATATTCAACACTGCCAGAAGGACATATACACCTAGACTGATAAGGAATGGATTATTAAAAGTGAGGATATCAGAAATTCTAAAATGCAAAATAAAGATAAAACTGAGGTGGATATGAAGAAAGTACAACAGATGAGAATTTTCTAGTTCATTTTCAGTCAATCAGGAAAGCTGCATAGAATAGGTGACTTCATACAGAAGAGGAATGAATATTTTGATCATCTAGCAATGAGAAGGAGTTTCAAAAGAGATTTTGATTTATTTCTAGATTTATATTAATTTTAGACTCCCTTTGTATTCTTGAATTTGCTTATTCAAAGCATAATTAGAAATGAATGTTAATTTTCTCTTCTGCTTTAAGAAACTTCACATTTAGCACTTAATTTTAACAATAACGTTCATACAGCATCTCTTCCTTTGATAGCCATTATACTCTTAAAAGAAATGTTTTCTGCATTCACCAAAAAAAACTAAAACGCCATACTGTAATAAATGACAATCCAAAGGTAACAAAGAAAGCCAAGTGATAGATAAACATGCATAAAAGGAAAGTTACATATTACTCTTAAAAGAAATTAAATCATAGCTGCAAAACCACAAATGTCTCAATACGTATTATCTTTTTTTGATCCAGCAGGCTGTTTGGTAGAAAAATACTGACAATTATAAATATAGTGTTTCCCTTCTTCCAGTAGAGCTATCATATCTTTATATGAAAGCTACAAGTGATAGATGAATCTGACATCTTGGGTAAGAAATTGAACAGAAGCAAGAAATCAAGTAGGATTTCAAATCTCTCTCCTGATTCTCATGTGAAAGAGGCTCCCGTAAAAGTAAGATTTTCTGGGAATATTAAATTAGAATTTTGAATATGTGTTTATTTCAAATTAATATAACTCAAGAGATAAAGAAAGATTCTTGCCTTTTGAGAATAGTATATATTGTCATCCTGAATAAGCAAGCCATGGTTATGAAATGTGCCGAAGAACAAAGAATAAAGCAGGGGGGAAGCTGTAATTTGCTTTTGTTACAAAATCTTTCCAAATTTTATGTTAACATAAAATTAGAATAGCTTCATCTTTATTCTTTTTATAATCATTGACAAATATTTACTATCTACTAGGTATACAGCAGTGAACTGAATGTTGACATCACAAAGAGATGTTATGTCATATCACTAAAATAGTAATGTAGGTGAGATGTCTTTCTTACCCATATTATTCTCTTGCCCTCTATGGAAACATACAACTCATTGGGATTTGACTAACCATGGTTTTTAATTTCTTCTTATTATTACAAGCTAAGACAATAGAAGTGGTGGAGAACCCCGTCTCAGATCTCAATGAGTCAAATCCCACTGTGTCCTCAGATATGAGTAGCTCTGTCGGTGCCCCTATGGCCCGGTCTCGGTCGCCACAGTAAGGAACCAGGCCATGACACGGATTTGAAATACAAGCTTTCAGGAGGCAGGCTGACCTTAGTTGCAGGGTATCCCCAAGCCCCCTCCGCAACAACTATTCATTAAGGTTATACACAACAGGTGTGGAGAGTTAAGGTAATTGACACAAACAGGGGTACGGATGAGTGCCACATGTGCAAAGATTGCCATGTGCTCTCCTCATGTGTTCTTTCCCCACAACCCTCATGAAGAACTGCTAAGCATCACTGTTTAACACATGCTTACTAGTGAGTGACTGACCTTATCTCATTCTGGAACACTGAGTTACTTGGGGGATTGCCCCCAAGTCAGGAAAACGTCTCTAGGTTTGCCAGGAGGCTGTCCTGTTCTCAGCGTTTCCTTTTAATGTAATGGTAAGAAAAAGTAACTGTCCTTTGTAAGCATGGTGTCCAGTCCTCTACACAGCTCCCTATTGCAGAATGTAATCATCAATGTGTTTTAATTTAAGTTTGCACTATAGCATTGAAGTTCCCAATTTAGTATCATTAGAAAAAATGAGAAAACATTTTAAATAAACTATTTTTTTACAGCGATGTCATTTGTAGAATATGAGTCACTCTATGCAGTCACCTAGCAACTATTTTCTCTGAAATTTTTATACCTAAAACAGATACTTTTCCTACAACTAAATTCCATTTCAAGTTTATCACATCTAATTTCCCCTTGGGTGCCCCCAAAAGGAATCATAACTTAAATTAGAACAGGTAGGTGACAGATCTTCTTATCATGGGCCAACCACCAGGCTCTGGGTGGTGCTTATTAACTTCACATATTACAGATGTTCTCTCATAGCCCATGTTCAGGATGTGAAGAAAATCAACAGGGAAAATTGCCAGGTTAAAATTCAGCATGGTAGGAGCCTAAACAAGAGGAAAACTTGATGCATTCTTCTTTATCCTTTACTTTTCTGGACTTCTCTATGATTTTTATTATAGTAGTCTTTTTTATGTTTCTTTCCACCCAGTTCGACTGTGGGCCACTTAAGTAAACGGAGTATTTATTTATTTAGAGATAGAGTCTCACTCTGTCATCTTGGATTTGAATGCCATAGTATCTTCATAGGTCACATTAACTTCGAACTCTTGGGCTCAAGCAATCCTCATGCTCCAGCTTTCCCAGTCGCTGGGTCTCCAGGTGTCTGCCACAATGCCTAGTTAATTTCTCTGTTTCTGTAGAAAAGGTATATAGCTCTTCCTCTAGCTGATTTCAAACTCCTTCCTCATGTAATCCACTCATCTTGGCCTCCTAGATTGCCAGGATTACAGGCCTGAGCCACTGTACCTGGCCTAATGGAACTTATCTCATTTACCAAGAGGTGAGTAACATACAAGCTAAGAGTGTGGTAGATTTTAAAAGTTCTTAAGTGAACGAATGGAATGAAGATCTAAGATGGTATATTTCACAGAGAAGTAATGAACAAGTGGTAAATAACATCATAGGATATTGAGGCCCATGACTTTTTACAGCTTGTCATAAATTAAAGAACAAGAAGGGTAACAAGTTGGTATTCATTTAGAGATAGACATAACTAGTTACAATCTTGACTTCTTGAAAAAAAATTCAGTACTGAGACTTGGAGTGAATAATTTTTAAGCAACTCTGGCATTTATAACAGAGTTATATAATTTTTTTTCCATCACAAATTTGAATCTCAGGCATTGTCAGTGAGCAGGTGAGTCACTTAGCTGGTGATAAAGACAAAATTTAAACTTCTCCCCGTATTTTATTACAATTGTGAGCATTGGGATTTTAGCTCTCTCAGCTCTCAGCTGTAATGCTCTATATGTATCAAGACACAAGAAAAAGAGAAAACACTGTTAACTAATTGTGCCCTATCTACATTTCAGTACAAATTTGATCTAGTTTCTCTGTTCTTTATCACTTGCACAATGATCCTATTGCTCCTAGGTCACAAATCTGTACAACATGTTACTGTACTAAATACCATAGGCAATAACACAATCATAAGTATTTGTATATCTAAACATATCAAAACATAGAAAAGGTACAATAAAAATACAGTAGTACCAGCTATGAGACCATAGGAGGTCCATCATTAACTAAATGTATTTTGACTGTGCATCTACGCAAAAGAGAAAAATATATTTTTCTTCAAAAATATAAACATTATATGGCAGTGCTGGTGGCTCAAGGAGTAGGGTGCTGGCCCTATATACTGGGGGTGATGGGTTCAAGCCAGGCCCCAGCCAAAACTGCACCAAAAAAATGTTTTATATATATATATATACATATAATGCTTATGCTGATTATTAATTATATTTATAGCTCTCTTATGCTTTTGGCACAATTGTACTTTTTAATTTGATTGATTATTGGTATAATGAAAAATTTTCCTATATACAGAAAGTTCCTGGAGGTAAATACCAGATCTGACATCTTAGAGTTGAGTCCCTTTTGCCTCTTAAGACTGGAGGTGACATGGAGTAAGCACTTTAAGAATACTTCACTGAGGCTGGGTGAAGTGGCTTATGCCTACAATCCAACCACTCTGCAAGGCCAACAGAGGAGGATTGCTTGAACTTAGGAATTTGAGACCAGACTGAACAAGAACCTGTCTCTATTAAAAATAGAAAAATTACAGAGTGTTGTGGCAGGTTTCTGTAGTTCCAGCTACTCAGAAGGGTGAGGCAAGAGGATTACTTGAGCCCAGGAGTTTGATCTTACTTTGAGCTAGGCTGAGGCTATCGCATTTTAGCCATGGGCAAAAAAATGAGACTATTTCCAAAAAAAAAAAAAAAAGGAAAAAACCACAAGAATACTTTATTGAACTTGTAAATGAACAGTGATCTGCATTGGTTCTGTAAGGGATTCAAATGTAACCAGCATTATCTTTGACATTTTAGAACTATTTAGAATTAAACATGAAATGGCTAATTTTGAATCAAAAGTTTAGTTTATTGTATCTCAAACAAGAAGCAGTACAATTAATCTAAAGTGTGCACCTAAACTACTGGCAGTTTTGCCATCTTAACAGTAGCTTGTTTATCCCAGAAGTGAAAATTTCCAGAGAGCAAGTGGCGATGAAATTGAGAAAGGTGTCTTTTATAGTTGTTGAGAATTAAATATTTTTCCTTGCAAGAACTGGTACAAAGCCTGGAAGAAGAGGTAGTCCGTTGGTATAAGGGCTGGTGAATACAGCGGATGACAGAGAACTTCCAAATCCAGCCTCTGTAGTTTGAGCAACATTCTTTGTGCAACATGTGGGCAACCATTATTTTGGAAGAGGATTGGCTTATCTCTGTTTACCAGTCTCAGCAGCTTAATCACAAGAATTCTCATCACTTCTTCCAACTGGTTGCTGTAGACATCCTCTGTAATCAACTAATCAGGTTTTATGAATCTATAGTAGATAATACCAGTGCTGGACCACCATATGGACACCATTAATTTTTTCTTTGGTGAATATTCAGGTTTGGACTGTGTTTCACTACTTCATCTTCCTTCAAGGATTGTGCTAAACACTTGTGATTCTGAAAAGGAATCCATTTTTCATCACATGTAACAATGCAGTGTAAAAATAGTCTGCCTTTATGTCATGATAGCAAAGAAAAGCAAACTTCCAGACTATTTTTCTTCTGGTGCTTGTTTAATTTTTGCAGAACCCAATTATCCAGCTAGTTTACCTCACTGATTTGTTTTAAATGCTCCAACATTATTGAGATAGTAACATCAAAGCTTGCTACTAATTCATGTATAGGTTGAGATGGATTTGCTTTCACAAGAACTTTCAGCTCATCATTATCTTCCTTGGTGTCAACTTGCCCATATGGCTCATTTTCAAGATTGCAATCACCAGAACAGAACTTCTTAAGCCATCTAAAGTCTGTGCATTTATTAGCCACATCTTTCCCAAACACTTTGTTGATATTTCAAGCTGTCTGTTTTGCATTTGTTCCATGACAGAAAGTACATTAAAAATAACATAATTTTTTTAATAACATAAATTTTTGACCTACAGGTCTAACAATTAAGAATACAAAGGTGGCACCATGCTTATGTTGGTGACACTGTACAAACAAATCTGTAATGTTTTATAACCTTGGTATATCAGTGTCTCACAGTTGTGTTCTTGTCAACATTTGGCAGTGTCTTGCTGAGTGAAGTTCATTATTGTTGTTTTGTGTTTTGTGCCAACGTAAGAATGTCAGAGATTAAATTAGAGCAATGAACAAACATTCATAAATTTCTTGTTAAACTTGGCAAGAGTTGAAGTGAAATAAGGCACATGTCAGTACAAGTTTATGGGAACAATGCCATAATGAAAATGGCAGTATACAAATGGATGAAATGTTTTTCTGAGGAGAAAGCATCACTGGTGAAGAGAGGTCAGAGCATCCAGTAATGAACAGAACTGACAAAAACATTGAAAAAAATTGTCAAATTGTGAGTCAAAATTGTCAGCTGTGAGAAGCATAGAAGACTGAGTAAACACTGATAGAGAAACATTTAAGAAAATCTTACCTGAAAATCTTTGCCAACAACTCACAGCTCTCACATCAAGACCATGCACCAGTTCACACGGGTCTGTCTGTGAGGAAGTTTTTAAACAGTAAACAAAGAACTGTATTGGAACACCCTCTCTAGTTACCTGATCTGGCCATTAGTTACATTTTTCTTTACCCAAAGATAAAGGCAATATGTAAAGGAAGGTATTTTGATGGTATTCAGGACATCAAGGCTAATACAATGACAGTTCTCATGGTCATTACAGAAAAAGAGTTCCAAAATTACTTTGAAAAGTGAACTAGGTGCTGGAGTCAGTGCATAGCTTCCCAAGGGGAATACTTTAAAAATGACTATAGTGATATTTAGCAATGAGGTATGTAGCATTTTTTCTAGGTTGAGTTCACTAACTTAAATGTAAAACTTTGTATCCTTGGTTTTACAAAAATTGCTCTAAAAAAATTTGAAAGTTAATTGCAGCCAACAAGTACATTTGAAAAACTGAAGATGTACCTTCATAATAAAAATAAAATGAGAAGTGTCAAAGTGACATGTCTGAGATATCCACTATCAAATTTAATAGTTAGGGAAATCAGATGTTTCATGCTTAATTACCCAAATACATAGAGCACTGAAACTGTAACTGGACATACAGGATGGAGCTGCATAGTAGATGTCTATTATTTCTTTGACCATTAGCATTTGTCTTCAAGGTGAAAGACCCAATTGGCAATATGAATGCATGCCTCCAATATTGGTATGGTGCCTGGATATGGGCTCAAGTTATGACCTCTGGCTTATGAGCATTATGTTCTAATTGATTAGCTTGTCCAGCCCATGGACTTTCCCAGGGTTCATAGAGAGCAAGCATAGGCGGGAGTAATGGGCCATCACAGATTTCATGTTATCGTACATGAGTTTCCTTTGTAGCCCTTTTGTTGCTTTTAAAACTTACTGGGAATGTATGTTGAAGAGCAGACATATATTTTTTTCAAAAAACATACAAAGTTCAACTTCACTGACTATATATTCCTCGCCATGGTACTATCATACAAATATAAAAATCTGTGTGTCTCAACAATTAATCCATGGATTATTTGCCTCAAGTAATTTGTCCATGATCCCTTTAATTGGTAGGCTTCATTGCCTACAATTTACCCGTTGTTCAATCTTCTCTCTGGTTTTTAGCTTCTCCAGAATGAGGGGTCAATTTTACTCAAGCCTTCAATATGTGAGCTAAGCATTTTCCCCCCTAATGAGACTTTTCAGTTGGTAATATTTAATCAAGTATTCCCAGTTCCCTTCAATATGCCTCTTTCTGTAAAGGTATTAAAGCAATTCACAACTTTGTTTATTCATTTATGCCATAGTTGACTCTGATATTTTCTGTTAG
This sequence comes from Arctocebus calabarensis, assembly GCA_963573935.1. Classification (NCBI taxonomy): domain Eukaryota; kingdom Metazoa; phylum Chordata; class Mammalia; order Primates; family Lorisidae; genus Arctocebus; species Arctocebus calabarensis. The sequence goes on along the minus strand of CAUYON010026887.1, from coordinate 7,961 downwards.
TCTAAATTACACTAATCTTTACCATGTCCAGGGAGGTCATTTAAGCAACTGATGATGTATGAATCATCAGTTTGCAGATGGGAAAATCAGTACATCTAAGAGGTTAAAGCCATTTACAGTCTTGAAAAATCAAAGCATATTATTGATTTTGAAAAACCCTGGAAATTCTGTTCTCCATATAATTTAGCAGTTTGTGAAATCAAGATTATATATTAAATCAACAGAATCATTGACTTTAGTAAACATAAGGTTATTTCTCAATATATTCAAGGCTGGTGAGATGCTCATTAGAAGACTGGTGGCCACTTCAGAAATATGTAAACTATAGAGAATCCCTTAATTGGTACTTGAATAATAAAATAAAATTAATAATTGAGTGTTACTATGAAGCACAGCCACAGAGTTTCCATGAAGGTGTCACCTGAGTTCATTAAGTGCAGGATACAGTAAAGGATTTTGTTATTTATACACCTACTGCCCTGATGTTTATTTTTAAAGATTATAGATAGGAATATTGAAATTTTAATTATTATTTTTTCTGATTTCAACAATAACAGGTAGGTATTACAGAAGAAATACCCAAAAGATTTGTTTAAGTCCTTTATAATCCCCATACCCAGAGGTAATTTATTACAATTTAGCATATATTTCTATAATTTTTCTAAATGAATATCCTAGTCATATATTCATTGAAATCTATAATGTATAATATATATGTGACATTTTGCCAAAGATACAGTTTTGTGCGAATACCACATTTTTTTCTTTATTTTAATTTTTTTAATTAAATCATAGCTGTGTAAATTAATGTAATCATGGGGTATAATGTCCTGGTTTTATATACCATTTGAAATATTTTCATCAAACGGGTTAACATAGCCTTCACAACATTTTTTTAGGTATTGTGTTAAGACATTTGTATTCTACATCTAGTAAATTTCACATGTACCCTTGTAAGATACACCGTACGATGTAGTCCCACCAATTACCCTCCTTCCACCCATTCTCCCCCCTCCCCTCCTCTCCTTATCCCCTTTCCCCATATTCTTGGGCTATAATTGGGTTATAGCTTTCACATGAGGTTTCATAGTAGGGCTGAGTACATTGGTTACTTACCCATAATGCAGTATCATACATGGCTTAATGTTTAATATGTCCTTAAAGCAAGTATTGGATACACAAGTATAGGCTAAACACTGCACAATTCTACAGCATCTTTCAAATAGACTGCATCACACTATGTAATATGACCACCTATATTAAACATTCTTAGGAAACACTTGGAATGACTATATAATTGCTCATTAAATGACTAAACCATTCTTTATTAAATGTTAGCATACTCTTAGTTAATTTATTCCTATTTTATTGTTATATATAATGGTACATGAAATTATCAGTGCATAAATATTTTTGTTCTCTATTTAAGGTATATCCTTGGAAGAAGAATATGTAAATCAAAGAATATGAACATTTTAAAGGTTATTTATAGATATTGAAGTGTATAAAAATGCTTTAGAATAACTTCTGTGGTCACTTGTCTCTCACTTAAGCTTGCACATACATCTCAGTTCCCTTAATTTCAAGTGAAAGAAACCCACTTTAAGCTAAAAGAAAAAGTTATATCTATATCCATATATTTGTGTGTATTTAAGGAAGGAAGTATCACAGAATCCAAGGCTCCCAAAATTCATTAAAAATGAAACCAAGGATTCAAAAGTCATTAGGAAATCAGTCTTAAAATCTTACTTATCTTTGCGTTTTTACATCTCCTCTCTCCCGTCTTTCCTTGTCCCTCTCCCCCTTCCCCCAGCTTTTGGGATTTCCCTGTAGACAAACATGTTCACATCACAGCTTCTCATTTTGTATCTCTAATCACTTTACCAGTCCAGATAAGTAGCATCTTTGATTCACGTTACATATTTTTTGGAGGTAAATCATCTTGGTACTTTTTTAAACCGCTTGTTTCTTTTCACTCAGTTGATAACAATGAAGATCTTCAGATGCCAAAACAGTGACCAGGTAAGTGGGGACTGGATAAATTGCCCCAAGACTGGAATCCTTGTTTCAACTAGAACTGTTCATATGTAAATATTTTCTGGATAGAAATTTCTCGAAAGTCTCAGGAAAAGAGAACATGAGAGAGAGTGTGAGGGACAGAAAATGTAAAGAAATAAAGGAAAAAAGGGGGCAGGAAGGAGAAGAAAGAGAAAAGAAAAAGAAAAGAGAAAAGAAGACAATGAAGAATTCTGTGCCTAAAAATTGTTTGAAATCACTCATGCAACTATTTTCTCTTTGCTTCATCTTCATGGATAGAATGGGATTTTTTTTCCTTAAAAAACAAAGCGAATCTAGAATACAGATGTATAGATACCTGATATCTCATCCTAAGAATGCTACCTCCCATAGCTTTTCAAATTTCCATTGACCTTACACTAGGAGTCTCTCTTGATAAGGAGCTGTTTTACAGAACATCTTTTCATTACTGTCCCCAGAGATCAATACTTTTTTGTCAAGTGTCAAAGAATAATATTAAAATTACCAAGGACCTGTAAAAACCAATAATCTTGGGCGGTGCCTGTGGCTCAAAGGGGTAGGGCACCAGCTCCATATGCCAGAGGTGGTGGGTTCAAACCCAGCCCCGACCAAAAACTGCAAAAAACAAACAAACAAACAAACAAAAACCAATAATCTTGCCATGTCAGTCAACTTAGGCATTCTGAGGCCTTAAAAAAATTAGCAGCACTGAGACTTTTATAAATTATGTACATCACTTTACCTTCATAAAAGCATCTTAAGAGCCTAAAAAAGTCCATCCCCTGAGCCACAAACCTGACTGGTGGCCAGTAAGTTAAATAGATAAATACATTTTTACACCTGAAATATTTTTAATAAAGAGAAGTAAATGCAAAGTTAAACAAATGTGCCTAAAATATTGTCAAGATAGAGAATAGAAAAATTTAACAGTGCAAAGTTGGATGCAGTAATTGGAAGATATAAAATCAATCCATTTTATTTTTATCCCAATGAATTCAAACTTCTTTATCAACTTGTTATACCATCAGTGCACAAATACATAGCCAGTGATAGTTGGTGAACTCCACAAAGAACAGTTTTTTGGTTCTCCCGACCTGAATATTATAGTATCTTCATATTTACATAATAGAGAGCTAGAGACAGAATCAACAAAAACCAGCACGAATAAAAGTGTTATTTGCGTTTTGTCATTAAACCTTTAGGACTTAAAATATTTAAGTGTGTTGGATTCTACCTTGAGTTACTTAAGGAAGCAATCTCCATTAAATTGACAATGAAAACTTTTATCAAATAAATTATTTCTCACTAATCTGGAAAGCTAAATATTATTTCCCTTCCTCATCTGGGAATAATGAATGTCCAATAGAGGGAGAAAGGACACTGAAATAAATCACCATTAAATTTTGACCACTATTTCACTTAAAATATAGAAAAAAAGATTTTGATTGAATCTTTATTTGGAAAATAAAACCCAAATTATAAAAATGTGTTAAAACATAATCTAAGATTTAACAACATTTGGGTTGCAATTGCAAATGTGGTTCAATTTTTAGAAAGATAAAGAACATTGCTTTTTCTTGATATAATTTCCTGACAAATTTATACTATTGCATGATTCCAAATTCTACACAAAACATTTGATTATCTCAGTGTGATAATAAAGAAGATGATTTTTGCAAATATGCAGGTGTCCATAAAGTTTGTGTCCAATTTTAAATTGGACTTTATGGACACCCTGTAGGTAGGCGTGTATGTTCAACCAATTCTTGCAAAGACTTCTCTTAAACCATCTTAAGCCTTTGATATTTTAGTCATACTCTTTTGAAATTTCTATCCTGTTCCTATCCTCATTCCCCTCCATACACACACACACACACACACACACACACACACACTTGTTAGCTGTTCATTTGCCAACAGCTTTGAATGAGGATGTAAGTACAGTATTTTTATAATAATCCTTTCATGAAGACCACAAAATCTGGTATCTTTCCCAAAACTTGTAGTCTTGGTTGACAATAAATTTGAAATGTAGACTGGGCACAGTGGCTCATGCCTATAAACTCAGCTCTCCAGGAGGCCAAAGAGGATGGATTGCTTGAACTCACGGGGTCTAAACAAGCCTGAGTAAGAGTGAGACCCCATCTCTACTAAAAATAGAAAGAAACTGAAGCAAGCAGATCACTTGAGCCCAAGAATTGGAGGTTGCCATGAGCTATGATGATGCCATGGCATGCTACCCAGGGCAACAGCTTGAAACTCTGTCTTGAAAAAAACACAATTGTATTGAATTTTCTGGCATTCAAGCATGGAGGCAAACTAGCCACAAAGGGATGAGAAGTTCAGGAGGTGGAGACATAGACTCTACCATTACAGAAAAATGGAGGTTAAAAGGTATTTGGGAAGGAACTAATTTTTCGTGTGGTTAGTTCATTCATTAAGTTTTTTTATTCTCTGTGTAACCTTAGAATGCAGGTCCTTGGAAAACAAACACAAAGATAAAAAGGAACCCTGCATGTAAGAAAAATTAGGTATAATTCAATTGACCTCTCAAGATCCCTTAGAGAATTAAAAAGAAAGAAGAAATTACACGGCACTTCTTAATTTAATCTCACTTTAAACATCTTTATAGATTTGTGTATGTTCAGTTGTTGAAATTCTTATGAAATCATTTGTAAAAGTAATAATACAAGAGTATGTCTAGCTGGATGCAGTGGCTCACAACTGTTATCCTAACACTCTGGGAGGCTGAGGTTGGTGGATTGCCTGAGCTCAAGAGTTCCAGTCCAGCCAGAGCAAAGCAAGACCCTGTTGTAACTGTGGCCACCCATAAGAAAAATATGGACCCCACTTCAGGCTCAAATCAAATGATGATTTATTATACCTGCGCAGGCGGGTCACTGCCCTAAAGGGCAAACGGCCGCCAAGAAAGGCACAGGCTGATTTGTATACCCTTTTTGTGCTGATGTGGCAAAGCAAGCATGTACAAAAGCAGAACATGTAATGGCCAGTTACAATCAGGTGGTTAGCTCGGTGGGGTTGCTGTGTGGTGACTCAGGGAGGGTTGTTGCATGGCAGTTGACATGGGGACAGCTTAGAAAGCTCAGTAGTTTGGGAAACTTAGTAACCTGGAAAACTCTGCTTGAGTAAGTTTTCATTATTGTGGGCTGTGGCTAGGGAGTCAGGGAACTCAGAGAACTTCCTTGTCAGAAATCCATTCTCAGAATTAACCCAAGGCAGGGAGGCACGCTGGGGACCAAGGCTGAGACAAGCTGAGACAGACTTGGGTCTTTTGGGGGGCTGTTGGCTTACAACACTGTCTCTACAAAATAGAAAAAAACCTGGCCGGACAGTGTGCCAGGTGCCTGTAGTCCCACCTACTTGGGAGGCCAAGACAAGAGGCCTGCTTGCGCCCAAGAGTTTGAGGTTGCTGTGAGCTATGAAGCCATGGCACTCTTCCCAGTGTGACTGAGTGAGACTGTCTCAAAAAGAAAAAAGAGTATGTTTGTTGTATTCTAGTGGTGCTGATTGGAGTATGGTGCTGTGATGTGAAAGGAGGAGGTGTTTGTGTTTACCCTCCCTGAGTTCCTGTTAGGCAAATTCTCTTAAGTACTTTGGTGCTTATTCTTTTTCTTTTCTATCCTCAAACCGTGCCCTTTCCGCTATCTGTAATTGCATAACAAATCACACCACAATTTAGTGGCTTAAAACAATAATGTATTGTCTCTCATGATTCTGTGGGCTTACTAGGTCCAGCTGTGTGGTTGTCACTCAAGGTGTCATATGTGATTACAGCCAGATGTCAGCCGGGATTGCAGTTATCTGAAGTCCTCCAAAATGATGCCATCATATGTTTGGTGACTAATGCCACTGCCAGCTGAGAATTCAGCTGGGACCATGGAGCAGGACACCTACCCTTGGCCCCTCTGGCTTGGCTTTGCATCCTCACTGAAGGGCGGGTGGGTTCCCAGAGGGAGGATCTCAGGTGTGAACACACCAAAAGACTCTGGCAAAAGCTGGGAGACCCACAGTGACAGCACTGGAAATCATAGAATGTCACTTTCCTACATTTTATGGGCCAAGCAAGTCACCAAGCCAGCTTAGATTCAACAGGATGAGGAGGAACTTAACCTACACCTCTCGATGTGAGAGTGTTGCCTTGCAAAGGGCCACGTAGAATTGGGACCATGTTTGGAAGGTATTACCTTCCGTGGCTTCCAAGTTACCTCTGAACACCAGAGTTCCCCAGTGCGTGGCCTTGCTCCACCAAGAATGAATTCTGTGGTATTGGATTTAAAATGGAGATTTTAATGTAAATGATTAATTAAGTAGGTAAATACTACATATGGATATAAGTGTGTTTGCATGCACATGTGTGTGCAGTGTCTGAGTGTGTATCTCTTTACACTGAGAAGCTTGAGGTCATCAATCTCTGATAGCAGGGGCTCACCTGCCACCCAGATCTTGATTTCTGAATATCATTGGCTACTTAGGGTAAGCAGGGCTCCCTAGAGAAGTGATTCATTTAGGTTTGGGGCAGAAAAATTACAAGATGAGCAGGAAATATCTTTCTGTTTCAAAAAACAAACAAATGCTCAGAAAATGATGGAGAAATGTCCAAATGATACCACAGAAGGTAACTTGAAAGGAAACTCACTGACCAAATCTGGTGAAGTTTTAACATCAAAGTAAATAATGAGAATATTAGACTGCAATTGACTCAATTAAAGAAGAATCTGTCAACCCATATAGATAGAAACAATAAATTAAAATGTTGAGGAGAAATGCACTATTTACATAGCCTCAAAGTACCTATCCTACTACAAAGTACCTATTGTTGTTATTTATAAAGGAGGAAACAGGTAACTTTATAGTGAATATCCTGGAGCTACCACCTGTATTGGGCAATCAAAGTTAACATCAACCGTAAAAAAATAAATCAGACTTATTTGTCATCTGACGGAATAAAAAGAGAAGAGTGTAGAGTCTGTTTGTGATATTTCTGCCCAGCTTGCATAACTTCAGTATAATTATGAGGAAACATTAGACATGCCCAAAGGATGGACAGTCTACCAAATAATAGGTCTATAATAATCTTTAAAAGTGTCACGTTTGGGGTGGAGCAAGATGGCAGGTGAGTAACAGCTTCCTTGCGGCTGGGCACGGTGAGACTGGGGAGAGAGGACTTCAGGCATCTCTGCCAGGCAGGATCTGCCCAGAAACTTCCCTTTGGGGACACAGGGAGACACTGTGAGGCTTCTGGACACCCTGAGGAAGGCTAAAGCAGCAGAGATTGGGCAAGTGGTTGCATCTGTTCATTTGGTCTGATCCTGTCAGCGGCTGTGGGTGGGGCAGCAGTGGGACTGCAGGCTGAAAAGGCCTTGCCTGTGAGCCGTTTGGGTTTCTTTTGGACTTGGCACTCGGTTGAATTGCCTTGGGAGAACTTGGGCAGGAGTGTGTGGGGGGGGTTGAGTGTTGTCTGGGGCCCCAGACTGGGCCACCAAGCCAGACAGAGCTGCCAGTGTTTGGTGGAGGGCAGTGTGGAGCCATTGTGGGAGAACTGGCCTGGCAAGCTCCACCCTCAGGGTCACAGAACAGGCAATGGGCAGGAGCGAGTAATCTAGTGACTAAGCAGCCTAAAGGCGGGGACTGAGACGCCTTGCAGCCTTAGCCCTCAGGGGCATAGGGTGAGACCGGTTTTGGCACACTGGGTAAGTGGATAGCCACTTACGGAGTGATCCCAGCCACAGCGCTTTTCTGGGAAAGCTTCTGCTTAGCTCAGGTTAGCAATTTAAAGTGTCTTCTAAGCAGGCTGAGGAGGATTTAAGCTCCCACCCTGCAGGGTTTGAGAAATCATTAGAAACACAGGGTCACTCCCTACAAAGATCCAGTAACAACAGAGTGATTCTGCCAGGGTCTGATCT
>CAUYON010026885.1:0-14552 GCA_963573935.1 Arctocebus calabarensis | reverse complement strand
CTGTGGTACATGTATACCATGGAATATTATGCAGCCTTAAAGAAAGAGGGTGACTTTTCCTCTTTCATTTTTACATGGATGGAGCTGGAACATGTTCTCCTTAGCAAAGTATCTCTAGAATGGAAGAAAAAGTATCCAATGCATACACCCCTAATATGAGACAAATTCTTTATCGTTCAAGTGAAGGCTACAACCCATTTATTGCACAGGAAGATGGGGAAAGGGGAGAGGGAGGGAAGGGGAGGGAGAGGGTGGGGGGAGTTGGAACAGAGGGTGAGATCACATGGGTGGTACATATTTGAAGGATCAAGAGAAAACTTCTAAATACAGATCAAAAATGTTTTCACATAGTAAATGAGAAAATCTCATGAATGTTATGTCAATCACGTTGATAAAAATATCTCAGATTGCATGTGAAGCCCGCACACTGTACCCCATGATTGAACTAATGTACACAGCTATGATTCAATAAAAAAAATCATACTGAGAACCCCAACATATATTAGAGATAAAAACTTATCTGTGTTATTTAGATAGAACTCTATTATACATAGAATACCTATAAGATAATCTGGGGTTTCTGCAGTTTGATAACAATTGGCCTATGTCATAATGTCTAGGTAAACTGGGTTGGAATTAAAAGGCCTTTTAAAAATGGCATCACCCTTCTCAAAATGAAGAACCCACTGGCGCTTCCACTCCCTTCAATGTACTCCAGACCCACTTCTTCACTTATGCTTGCTGCTTATTACATTTTTAAAAAATTTTATTCCTATTCTTCTTCTTACCTATATTATCTTTTCAAGATTTTGACTCATTTGCTCACCTTTGTCTTATAAGCAGTTCACATGTTAATGATGCTATACATTTTCCTTGACTTCCTCATACAGACTGTACTTTCCCTCCTCAGTACCGGAGGCAATTTGACCACCTTTCAGTTAAGTGGGTAAGTATATATATACATACTTTTCTATGTTGGAACATGAGCTTACTTATCTCCAGATGCCATAACCCCTTCCCAATACAAAATTTTACAAATGTTTATTGAATTCATAAATGGAGATATCAAAGCTCTAAGGATCTCAAGACAAAGAAGCATGTTAACACCAACCTTCCACTTCCAAATCATGTGTAGTTCAATTGTAAGAGTATGGATTCTGCAAATGGACTATTATTACCTATTCAAAACAAAAAAAAATCAAGTGCTGTCCTTTGTATGTGAAGTGTGCTTTCCTTCTGTCAGGAAAGGATGTGCTTTGTTTTTCTATCAGTAGTGGTGACAGACTGATTCATGGCAGTTTACTATCTTGCCTTACTACCTTATTAATATTTTATTTTACCCATTTGAGACCTGGTTGTGTGAGTGGGACACATTGTTTGCCATCAAACACTAAAGCAAAGTTAGTTCATCTACATGAGGATCAACCCATATACTGTCTTCTTCAGATAGTGGTTTCATAAGAAAGCACAATGTAAAGAGCAAACTAGCTTGCTCTCTTTTTCAACACTAGAAGTCTGCTTGGATGAGAACTTTTTACTAATTATAACCTATTTACTAACTGGGATCTCACCTAAGTAGTCATGAATACAGGAATGGGTGTTTTAGGTTGGACTGGGAATGAGAATAAGAGCAGAGCCAGCAATGTAGTCTGTAATGTAGTGGTTCTCAACCTTCCTAAAGCCGCGGCCCTTTAATACAGTTCCTGTGGGTAGTGACCGATGTTCTAATGTCTCTACTGGAAGCTGTAAAATCTTTAAAAGTTTTTGAATTGGAATTGACAAGAACCTATAGGCCAGGCTGTGAACCTCTGTAGCCAGGAAGTTAGCTCAAATATTCCCTCCCTGGTATTTCCACGAGGGGCACAACACCTCGCCTGTCACTTTGAATGCACTTGTGCAAATTCTGAGTCTGACAGGGCTCTGCCTACCTGACCTGTGCCAACTAATCAGCCAAAATACTTCCAGATTTGGAGCGCACACTCTATATACTGGGCAAATGCCCAGAACTGCAAATGCACTCTACAGGTGGGAGAACCTGTCCAGGTGCCAGGGTAAGAATTAACATCTGACTGACATATGGGCTATGAATTTTCTCTTCTCACAGCTTGGGGTCATGCAGAGGCAGTATATAGGGGTGGAATATTTGATCTGTGCACACATAGCCTGGAGGATTTGGTTTAAATCAAATTATAATTAAAATACCACTCAGGAAAACAAGACGTAATTATATCTTTCCTACCTTGCATACAGCCTTAAATATGTTAGGTACAATAAAAGCATAGATTTCATTTTTGGAAAGTGTAAATTTTCCATTTAAAACAATCCATTTACAATGTTGTGGGATTAACTTTGCAATTACATCAGTAAGTTAAATGACAGATCAATGACTACATTTGTTGATTAAAGTATGTAATACTATTTCAGAAATCACCAAAATGTCAATTACCTCCACTTCATCAGGCTCTCATCATGGGTATTTAGAGAGGGTTTTTTTTGGTCACATTATCAATAAAATGTATATAATTGTTTCACTTAAACAAAACACACTTATGAATGCTAGGTGTTTCTGGTAATGGTAAATGTGGCTCAGAGGAGTAGGGCGCTGGCCCCATATACTGGAGGTGGTGGGTTCAAACCTGGCCTTGGCCAAAAACTGCAGGAAAAAAAAACCTAAAAAACTTTTTTTTTTTAAGACAGAGTCTTACTTTGCTGCCCTCAGTAGAGTGCCCTGGCATCATAGCTCACAGCAACCTCCAACTCTTGGGCGTAGGCAATTCTCTTGCCTCAGCCTCCCGAGTAGCTGGGACTATAGGTACCCACCATAACAACCAGCTATTTTTTGTTGCAGTTGTCACTGCAGTTTTAGCTGGCTGGGAATGGGTTCGAACTCACCACTCTTGGTATACGGGGCTGGTGCCCTATCCACTGAGCCACAGGTACCGCCCAATAAAGAATATTTTAATGAAACTCACATGTTATTTTTTTTATTTATTTAATTTAGATATGAACTATGAATTAAAACATTTTAAATAGTATTTTTGCTGTGCCAACATGAGCAATTTAATATACTGAGTTATATATCTAACTGAATATTTATAACCTTCTTGTTGATAGACTTAACTTTCATACCATATTTAAGAGCACTATTTTTGAATTTAGAAATAGCTTACTTAACTTAGTTTTGTTCTTCCTCACCTATCCTTTTGCTGCTTTCATGAAATGATGAGCAGCATCATTTTTTTTTTATGATTTTTTTTTGATTTTTTTTTTTTTTTAAAGAAGAGATATTTTCCTTTGGGAATTACTCAAAATATTTTCCCACTCTATTTCCATTCCTCCAGAAGACTATAAAGACCCAGAAACTCTGGTAACATAAACACTGCCAGGTTCAGTACTTCTGGAATATTCCACTTTAAAGTTTCTCTTTGGTATAAATTACCCCTCTTTTGTTGCACTAATGTCCAAATTCTTCCTCTATTCACCAAGATACAGTATGCTTTTTATTACAAAAAGAGATTCATTAATTTCTTGAACTATTTCCAATTTAAAAAGACTTTGAAAGACACAAACTTTGAGGAAAACACAGGGCTGATTAGGGCTATCATCTTTCCTTGCTACCTTAATCATGCCCCCCTATTAAAAAAGACTGATTTTCTTTTCCTCAACCTATGTTCCTAAAAATTCTAGGATTCTTTGCAGTATTCCTAGGGGCATCATAGATGTTTCATTTGAATGTCCATTATAGTTTTGTGCTATTCAAAATAGAGGTTCTGCCATTCACTGTTTTATATTTGAACTTCTTATAAATACTCTTTTTATTATGTAGTTGTGTCTTGGAATTAGATTTGTTCTGTTTTTTGATATTAAAAGCAGCCCAAGTACTCTATATAAAATTGTGCAAGTAAGTGTATGTATCACCTTAGAATGTATGTCCTGTGCTGAACTAAACTTGAGGTCTTTATTACTAATATAAAGAGTAAAGACAGGAAAAAACAAACTGTGAATATTCACTATACAATGTAGAGACATACACTAAGCGCTAATACTACCAGGATTTTACAAAATAGAACGGAACTGTGTAATTCATTATAAATGAATCCATTGGCTCCCACAGTAAGATATTGCTACATACAGTTTAAATGACATTCTCTTCCCTTCTCCCCTCATTCTGACTGCTGTCAGAAAAAGACATTAACTGAAGAGTTTTACAATACAATAGTTTTGTATGAACTTCATTTGGCAAAACAGAATTAAGATATTATGCTTACAATAGCAGACAATGTTTTGTTATAAAGTTCACCAAATTTGGATTCAACAGGCAAAGCAAAATAACTTTAATACTAGGACTTTAACAAATATTTGACAGAGAAGAGGCCTCAGGTGACTGAGATTTTCTTTGTGATGTCTTTGAATAGCTCATAGTGCTTTAAGATTAGAACATATTTTCCAAAAAACTAGGCAGAATTATGCTGAATAAGAAACCCATTGTTTAGATTTCCTCTAAACATTTACCAGTTTAGAAATGCAAGCACTTGTTGGAATTCTTAAACAAAGAATTCTAACTATTTCTCTTTTGAGTCAAGTCTATTATAGGCCTCTATAGAACACTATTACAAAACACTATATTTTGAATCAAACTCTTCTCAATGCTTAGGTAACTAAATAAAATACGGAAGTAAAGCAGAAGATTGATGGATGTGATATTCCAACTGTCATTCATAACTTTGTTTTCAAAATACGCTCATTGGTTTACTGAAGGAGATTTCAAGGTAGATCTTCCTAATATGACATAGATTTAATACCTTTTGGAATACCCATCTTCTATACAATGTAGTTTAGGAAATGCTATTTCATGTTTTCAGGATAAGACCACTGAAAGAGTTAAGAATACAGGCCAATATGGAATGAGAAAGTTCAATGCATAGGATTAGTAAAAATTCATTGAAACCTATGGTACCAGTGAACCACCACAGAGGTCTTCCTCACAGAAAGGGCTCTGATACTTACTATGTGAACTTAAGCCCCTATCCTATTTTTGAAATTAAAAGTAATTGAATTAAATGCTTCATATTTTTCTGCAGAATATTCATTTCTAGGTTATATTTACATGATAAATATGCTACCTGTTAGTTTTTTTTCCATTGAGAATCAAGGGCCTATAGTTTTGAACAGGTACTTAGCATCAATCTATAATGGTAGATTTAGTATTTCCAAAAATTGAAAAAATTTTTACTTTCCATAAAATACAAATAATTCAAGGATTTTACTCAATTTCTACTTGAGTAAAATTAATATAAAAGTTATTCTAATATTTTGTAACATTTCTTTTTTTTTTAGTTGAACACATAAAATACAGACAAATCTCATATGCTAATAACATAAATACCATTCACAAATGTGAAATTCTCTGTCAAAATAATCAATGCAACCTGCCATGCCACTTTTGTTTTTAAAAACTTAATGTGGGTGGCACTGATAGCTCAGGGGTTAGGGCACTGGCCACATATACCTAGGCTGGTAGGTACAAATTTTAGCCCTGGTTTAATCTAATCTAATTAATAGCTTCAATTTAAGGACCTTTTGAGCCCTTGTGCCCCACTGCAGCTTAAAGTATCATCTCAAGTCCTTAAAAGGGGATTAATTTAATCTAGTTTAGATTAATTAGGTTTACAGGTGTGAGCCACCACACCCATTTAAAAGCATAGTCACAATAGCCTGTGATTGTAACAGCATTACACATCAGACATGGGGGGAAAATACACACACACATATACACACACACACAATGACATCAACCAAAATGGTTCTCAAGTAATCTGTCCAATCTATCTAAAAAACAAAAAATTTAAAGAATGAAGTAGCCACCACTTCCTTTTGAGGAAATAATGCAAACTTTATGATTAGGAAGTTTTCCTCTCGTATTAGATATATTTTCCTTAATGTAATTTTATTCACTACTTTTAGTTACCTCTTTAGGTTACTTCTCAAAAATTCTGTTTCTCGTTGCTACCCTTTAATTACTTCTACATCATTATCAGGCAATGCCTCCTTTTTCTCTTTCTCTCCACTCCATTGCCTTGATATATTAGTCTTTATTTGGCTCTTATCTATGGATTTTATATTTTCAATCCTTCATTATAAGCTGGTTCTTTCCATTTCAGTTGGTTTATAAATTCTTACTTCCAATCATCTCATGTTTTTCATTTTTCCTAGTCTTCTTCCTTTGGCCTTTCATTTAAAATGACTTTACCTATTATGTGAAAGATACTTAATTTCATTCTTTCTTTGCAATTATAAGACTATAAAAACATTCATGTCAAAGGACATGTTGCTTTAATCAGTATTATTAAAATCATGTTCTTATAGTATCCAGAACAAATTTTAAATATTAAATAAAACTGAAAATTGTCACTATTATAAAAAGCTTCTGAAGACATTTATAGAGCATGTTTTTGCTGTCACACTGAGAATCTATACAATTAACAACAAGAATAAAGACTGGAAAGAAAGCATCCTCTTTAAACATAAGGAAAAAAGAAGATGATATAACTTAGAAGAAATCACTACCTCTATGAACAAATAATATAGTAAAATCCACTCTTAGGGAAAAACATATACTCTGTTATAATTATTATTATTTACTCATTTATATTTATGTATAATGTTATACATAATATTATGCATTAATATTTTGAAATAAAAGTGAACATTAAAAAAGGAAAATTTTACTGTTCCTCAGTTATATAAATCAAATCTTACTTTCTGAATATCAAACCAATTGCTTATAAACAGAGGACTTGGGAAACTTCTAGTAACATAAATGAAGATTTATTTTTAAAGGGCCACAAGATGAATAGTTAATTAATACACACACATACACATGCTTTCTTTAGGCCATTGAAATATAAAGTCTTTAATTCTCCATTAAAAACAAACAAAATCCTAATTACAAACTTAGAAATCATTTGAAGATGTGAAAAACCGTTTGAATTTCAGCCCAGTTCAAAGCTAGTAAGGAAATAATTTCTTCTTCTTCCAACTCAAAGTACATTTAGAAGAAGGACATCATATAAAAGTGGTAATGCTAATCTAGCCAGTTTTAAAATACAAGCATTTCTAGCAATATTTGGATACATATAATTTGACAAAAGTTTTATAAACCTAAGCTTTGACAAATAGAAAACATAAGCCCCAACAAGAAAATTTAATTTGTAATTGAAAAAATAATACTTTGTAGAAAAAAGTATCCTTTCAAAAAGAGATAAAAATGACTTATTTCCCAAGAGAACTATGCCACTTTTATACAACAAAATTACAATCACCACAAATTGCTTTCAACAATTCCATTGCTTCTTCATTTGACCACTTGAAAATCAAAATTCTTTCAGATTATAAATATAACTTTTTATAACTCTGTTATTACGTACTGTGAATGGGGAAAGCGGGCCAATCCTGTGGCCATACCGTCGAATGGCCTCTCTGATGTGGCAGGGCTGGATGGCATCGCTGTGAGCCTCAACACCACAGGCCACAGTGCTCTGTGACAGAAAAACACATAAATTGTTACTAAATGAAAAACACACAACAGAACTACAGTGTATAAAATATGAAAATAAACCTTTATAAAATGGACTGTTTTTCCCCTTAGGATGCAGATCACTGCTGCCATGCACTACATCTAAAAAAAGTTCCATTAACAAATCACAGATGACTTTTACATGACCCTTTACTAACAGACCTACCAAATGCAATTTTTATGCCCACAATATTTCACCTAAGCCTGCATGTCAAGCTACAGGAGCATACAGCCACTTGCATGCATATAAAAAGTGTCATGGGAGCTTGCTGAAAGAACCACAGGAAGTTATTTTTTAAAAAACATTATTATAAATGTATCTTGGGGGCTTATTGGTAATATTTCTGAAATAACTTAAAGGTCATCAACTTAAAAAATGTAAAATTGCTATATATTTATCATAGTAGGGACTATTGTAAAAGACTTTCATCTTGGTCTCTAATTTTCTAAGTGTCTTCAGACAAAAACAAAAGTTTTGTATTTTAATCTGCCTCTTCTGTAAAAGTCAGGTTTGAAAGCACAAAAAGACACAAGACAAAGATTATTTGCAATGAAAGTATGAATATGTGTGGGTATGCCAATTAAGTGCTTTGAAGGGTGGATTAGGCATTGGCATCAGAGAACAGCTTGCCAAGAAGAGTACTTTGAAAGTGACCAAAGTTATATTCAGCAATAAGGTATGTAAGCACTTTTCCTAGGATGAGTTCGCAAACTTAATTGTCAGACTTGGTATGATGACAGCTCTGATGGCTATTCCAAATGAGTTCCAAAACTGTATTGAAGGTAGACTAGGTGCTGGCGTTGGTGCACAACTTCCCAAGGGGAGTACTTAAAGGTGACCATAGTGACATTCAACAATGAGGTGTGTAGCACTTTTTCTAGGATGAGTTCAAGAACTTAACTGTCCCACCTCATATATAGTATGATTTTTTAAAAACAGTTAAAATGTGCAGTAAAGAGGCCGGATGCAGTGGCTCACGCCTATAATCCTAACACTCTGAAAGACAGAGGAGGGTGGATCACTTGAGCTCAAGAGTTTGAGACCAGCCTGGGCAAGAACAAGATTGCATCTTTAAAAACAGCTGGGTGTTGTGGGGAGGCGCCTGTAGCTACTTGGGAGGCTGAGGCAAGATATTTGTTCTTGAAATGGTAGGCTAATAGGTATCAGATCTCAGGGCATTACCCTTAAAGAATCCAGAGAAACAAATATTCAACTTGAATATTATTATAACTATGGCCCAGAAGTCATTTGTAGCCAAAGAAATAATAGTATTTGTTTTTCTGATAATTATTACAGGATTATGATAATTACTATAATTTTAATTCTCATAATTCTTTGTGAGGAATATAATTCTGGAGATAGCAACCTCTATTGATAGCAATTTGACAAAATCTTATCAATATGAAAAAGTACAACCTCTTTGACTCAGCAGTTTCACTTGTAGGAATTTATCCTGTAGAATATATTATATAGGTACAAATTAGTACATATATACAAAGGTATTTACTATGGTGCTAATTGGATTGATGAACTAAGTGTTTATTAATGAGGGTCTGGTTAATAAATTATGACATATCTATTCACAGAAACAGAAACCACAGCAAACACTGAAAAGAATGAAGCAGTTTCATACACACCCTATGGACTGTCTCTGAGATGTATTATGTGGAAAAAATACAAAGTATCCAGGGCGGCACCTGTGGCTCAAAGAAGTAAGGCGCCAGCACCATATACTGGAGGTGGCGGGTTCAAACCCAGCCCCAGCCAAAAACTGCAAAAAAAAAAAAAAAAAAAAAAAAAAAAAGCAAAGTATCCAAATAGGGTGCACTATCTTACCGCTTGTCGAAAAAAAGAAATGGCTGAACATTATATACTCATATAAGCACAGAATATCACTACAAGGTACACCAAAAATAATTAACAGTGTTTATCTCTCAGGGTAAATGGATGGCTGGAGGACAGGGGTCAGAGGGAGAATTATTTATTGTATATCCTTCTCTACTTTTTTTTTTTTGAGACAGAGCCTCAAACTGTCACCCTGGGTAGAGTGCCATGGCATCACAGCTCACAGCAACCTCCAATTCCTGGGCTCAAGTAAGTCTCCTGCCTCTGCCTCCCAAGTAGTTGGGACTACAGGCCGCCACAACGCCTGGCCATTTTTTGGTCGCAGCCACCATTGTTGTTCAGTGGGTCTGGGCTGGATTCGAACCCACAAGCTCATGTGTACATGGCTGGCGGCTTAGCCCGTTGAGCCACAGCCGCCGAGTTGTCCTTCTCTACTTTTAAAATACACATCTCTTGGAGGGTAAATGGATGGCTAGAGGACTGGGATCAGAGGGAGAATTATTTATTGCATATCCTTCTCTACTTTTAAAATACACTTTTTAAACCATTTGTATGCTTTTCTTATTACAAACTAGTAAAGTAATTTAAAACTGTCCACAAACAAGTGTCTGCTAATTATCCTGAACCTGAAATAAGACTTAAAATATAAAACAATATAGATTTTGATTACTTTTTATTATTTTAACAAGAAATAAGTCATATAAAACTTTATAGAGTATCTTTCTCAATTTCATTCTAACAATACTCTAAATAATATATCTTTTTTGCTTATAATAACATGGGTTAAGTTAATTTAACACTCACATGGGCACTGATATAAAAGTGTGCAGAGTTTCTTTGAGAGATTTCACAATTCTCAAATTCCAAATTTATTGTTTCAGTTGGAATATATTCGAATAAATGCAATTATCAGGCCCCCAGATGAGGGTAAAGACTCTTCTGTGAGTCAATTCTGACCCATAATATGAATATCACTAATACAGGCTCATTCACTTGCTAGCATAATAGAAACTTGTGAAGTAGGTTGAGGGAATTTTATACGTTTGTGAAAATGCATGCAAATATTTAACTGGGTTTGCAGAATAAGTCTTCTAGTGAAAACTCAAGTCGAAATATAGAAAAGGAAGTATCAAGAGGGGTCAGTATCCTGTATACTAAGTGGAATAAGAAGTCTTTTCTTTGTGTTCCTCTATGGCATCTCCTAAATTCACTCCTTCCTCCTTACAAATTGTATTTATTTTTCATGTCTTTTCTCTATGGCCAATAGAAATACTACTTTTCCTTTACATCCCCAAATAAATTTGGTTTTGGTATGGAATATTTTGGTCAAAATCTCTCAGAACATCTGCCGTAACAATCAAGTAGCATTTGGGAACACTGTACTAGGAAGCTGCTATGGTGAATTTTTGTGACCCTCCAAAATTCACATATTGAAATCCTAACCCCCAAGGTGATGGCATTAGGATGTGGGGCCTTTGGTGAGGTGATTAAGTCACGAGGGTAGAGCCCTCATGAATGGTGTTAGTGCCCTAATAAAAGAGGTCAGAAAAAGATCCCTCAACCCTTCTGCCTTGTGATTTTAGAGGGAAAAGATGACTATGAACCAGAAAGTAGAATTGCTACCAGATGGGATTGCTCTCCTTTTGTTTACTAATTTGAGTTCTCTGTAGATTCTAGTTATCAACCCTTTGTCAGGTTCATAACATGCAAGTATCTTTTCCCATTCCCAAGACTCTATTTGCTTTAAATTGTTTTGTCCTTTGCTATGCAGAAGCTTTGTAGTTTTATTAAATCCTATTTGTTTCTTTTTGTTTTTGTAGCAAGTGCCACTGAAGTCTTCTCCATAAAATTTTTCCCCAGGCTGACATCCATAAGCGTTTTTCCCATGCTCTCTTCCAGCACTTATATAGTTTCATGTCTTAGATTTAAATATTTTATTCATCATGAGCCAATTTTTGTAAGTGGTGAAAGGTGTGGGTCTAGTTTCAGTCTTTTACATGTGGTTATCCAATCCTCCCAGAACCATTTATTGAATAGTGATGTTTTTTCCTCAGTGTAAGCTTTGGTTTGTTTTGTTGAAGAAAAGATGGTGATAAGAGCCTGGTTTCATCTCTTGGTTTTACTCCATATTCTGTACCATATGTCTATGTCTCTAATTTCATGCTAATACCAGGCAGTTTTGATCACTGTGGACTCATAATATAACCTGAAATCTGGTAGTGATGCCTCTGGCTTTGTTTTCATTATAAAGAATTGCTATACAGGTTTTTTGCGTTTCCATACAAAACAAAGAACTACTTTTCTAGGTCTTCAAAGTATGATGTTGTTATTTTAATGGGAATTGCATTAGATTGCGTTGGGTAGTACACACATTTTAACAATGTTGATTCTTCCTGGCCAAGGGCATGGTATGTTCTTTCATTTGTTAATGCTTTCTGCTATTTCTTTTCTTAGGGTTTCATAATTCCCTTTACAGAGATCCTTAACCTCCTCTAGGATAGATTCCAAGTTATTCCATTTTCTTTGAAGCTAGTGTGAAGGGTATTATTATGTCTTTAATCTTCTTCTTAACTTACTGTTATCGGCATATACAAAGGCTACTGATTTGTGGACATTGATTTTATACCCTGAGATATTACTATATCTCTTCATCAATTCTTTTAATTTTGTTGAGGTTTGATTTGTGTCCTATGATATGATCTGTTTTCAAGTATGATCCATGGGCTGATGAGGAGAATATATATTCCTTAGCTTTGGGATAGTATATTCTGTATATGTCTATTAAGCCAATTTATTGTAGTGTCACATTCAAGTCCCTTGCTTCTTTGTTTAGTTTTTGTTTAGAGCACTGGTTCTCAACCTTCCTAATGCCATGACCCTTTAACACAGTTCCTCATGCTGTGGTGACCCCCCAACCATGAAATTATTTTTGTTGCTACTTCATAACTGTAATTTTGCTACTGTTATGAATTATAATGTTAATATCTGATATGCAGGATGTATTTAGGCAACCCTTACGAAAGGGTCATTCAATGCCCAAAGGGGTCACAACCCACAGGCTGAGAACTGCTGGTTTAGAGGATCTGTCCAGCTCTGTCAGAGGAGTATTAAAGTTCCTAGCTATTATGGTGTTATAGGATACTATATTTTTCAGAGCAATTAAGGTCAGTTTCATCTATCTGGGAGCACTTAAATTTGGTACATAAATATTTAGTATTGAAATGTTCTCTTGTTGTATTGTTCCATTGACCAGTAGGGAGTGACCATCTTTGTCTTTCTTTACTTTAGTTGCTTAAAATCCACTTGTATGTGAAAATACAATTGTGACCCCTTTTTACTTTTGGTTTCCATTTGGCTGAAAGACTGTTCTGCAAAAATTCACCCTGAGTCTTGTTTTGTCCTTTGAAGTTAGTTAGGTGTGTTTCCTTGAGATAGCATATAGATTGTGCTTTATTATCTAGTCAGCCAGTCTGTGCCTCTTCAGTAGGGAATTCAAACCACTTAGATTTATTGAGGATTCATAAGTATATTTTGTGAAATTTCATTGCTTAGTTTTATCATTTGTGCCATTATGGAAGCTAGATTTTGTCCTTTAGTTTCTGAGTTTCTACTTTGCTGGTGGTCTATTGTGATGGTCAGTCATTTGACCCTTTCATAAGGGTTGCCTGAGTATTTCATGGATAGCTGGTCTTGTTTCTGGTGAATTCCCTCAATGTTTGCATAACAATATACAATTTGATTTCTCTGTCTAATTAAAAGCCTAGTTTAGCAGGATACAGGATCCTGGGTTGAAAATTGTTGTAAGGTTAATGATAGATGACCACCCTCTTCTGTTTTGAAAAGTTTCAGCTGAAGAGTCAAGCTGTCATTCTGATGGATCTGGCCCTATTGGTCAATTGGTGCTTAATCCTGGCTGCTTGCAGAATTTTCACTTTCTTCTTGACTTCAGACAGGTTTATGATTAAGTGTCTTGTAGATACTCTGTTTGCATTCAGATGAACCAGGGTTTGACATGCCTCTAAAGGCAAGTGTTGAAATCTCTGGTGATGCACACAGAGTGCTGGAAGATGGCGGCAGAGACGGTCCCGTAGCCCATCTCTCCCCGGTCAGCAGGTGAGAGGGTGGGAGCTCTGGATCTTTCCCTGTGTGAACTATTG
This sequence comes from Arctocebus calabarensis, assembly GCA_963573935.1. Classification (NCBI taxonomy): domain Eukaryota; kingdom Metazoa; phylum Chordata; class Mammalia; order Primates; family Lorisidae; genus Arctocebus; species Arctocebus calabarensis. The sequence goes on along the minus strand of CAUYON010026885.1, from coordinate 973 downwards.
GAGTGGACGGGCAGCTGGTGAGACACAGAGATCAGGAGGATTGGCGCATTTGAAATATAGTTCTTAACCATGGAAACTATTGCAAACCGTTTTCCCCTGTCCAGCAGAGGGGCAGCTGGCCCCTCCCACAGGGAGGACAGCAGGTCCCAACCCACAAGCTCTAATCAGAGAAAATTCCACTGAAGCGTGGAACTCAGAGTTCGATGATCAGAAAGGGGTGCTGCTAGGAACCACGGAGACCCGGGCAGCCCTGGCATGAGCCAAGGGGTCCGGACTTTGCCGGACTGACACATTGGAATGTCCAAAATGGTGAGCGCCTTTTCCCCAGATCAATGAGAGAGAGAAAGAATGGGTGACCAGCCAGCGTTACATTAGGCAGGGACCCTAGTGAAGCCTGAGAGGGGCAGAAAAGACACTTTGAGCTGTGGAAGTTGGCGAGAAGGGCCCCAGGCACTTCAGCTGGAGAATAACTGAAGTTCAAGTTCCCACCAGCAGTCCCGCGAAGCCCCCTCCCCTCCAGCCTTCATGGCGGCTGGGAGTGGCTGCGAGCCTCAGCCATAGCAACCGCCGCCCCGAGTGCTGCTGCGGTCGCTCCAAAGTCGCCGCCCCGCGAATAGTGACACACTGCCATGGCCCCCAAGATCTGCAGCGACCGCGTGGCCCCTCCCCTCCAGCCTTCACGGCCGCTGCAACCCGTGGCCATAGCAACCGCTGCTGTTTGTGCTGCCGTGGTCGCTCAGGCGCTCCAAAGCCGCTGCTACCATGAGCGTGGTGCCACCGCCCCCCGAATAGTGACACCACCCCCGACGACACTGCAGTGGCCACCGAGATCTGCAGCGACCGTGAGGCCCCTCCCCCACAGTCGCCACGAGCCCCACTCCCGTGCTCCCCTCTCACAGCAGAACGTTGTTGCCGGACTGGACTGCAATTCTATGTACATATAAGAATAATATTTTTGAGATTTTTTTTTTTT
>CAUYON010026880.1:0-41320 GCA_963573935.1 Arctocebus calabarensis | reverse complement strand
CCTCACGCTGTCTCCCTGTGTCCCCAAAGGGAAGTTTCTGGGCAGATCCCGCCTGGCAGAGATGCCTGAAGTCCTCTCTCCCCAGTCTCACTGTGCCCAGCCGCAAGGAAGCTGTTACTCGTCCACCATCTTGCTCCGCCCTGCAAAATTCACCTTTTAATGTGTACAATTCAGCAGTTTTACAATAGTACAGAGTTGTGCAACCATCATCATGATTTAATTTGACAATATTTTCATCACTGCAGAAAGAAATGAAATATCCTTTGTCCCTCTATTTCCCCTTTTGCTCAGCTTCTGGACAAACTAATGTTTTCCGTCTCTATGGATTTTCCTACTCTGAACCTTTCATGTAAATGGCATCACATAATATGTGGTCCTTTACATGGGGTTTCCTTCACTTTGAGTGACGTTTCTAGGATGCGTCCCTGTTATATACAGGGTGCCTCCATGTTACACACAAGATGCCTCCATGTTATACGCAGGATGTTTCCATGTTATTATGCATGATGCCTCCATGTTACACACAAGATGCCTCCATGTTATATGCAGGATGTTTCCGTGTTATACACATGATGTTTCCATGTTATTACGCATGATGCCTCCATGTTACACACAGGATGCCTCCATGTTATACACAGAATGTTTCCGTGTTATACACACGATGTTTCCGTGTTATTACACACGATGCCTCCATGTTATACACACAATGCCTCCATGTTATACACAAGATGCCTCCGTGTTATACACACAATGTTTCTGTATTATGCACATGATGCCTCCATGTTACACACAGGATGCACAGTAATTCATTCCTCTTTAGTGCTGAATAATGTTTCACTGTATTCATATATCACATTTTGTTTATCCAGTCATCCATTGATAGACATTTGGGTTGCTTCTGTTTTCTAAGCTATTGCTAATAATGCTGCTCTGTTTTTTTGTTTTTTTTTGAGACAGAGCCTCAAGCTGTCACCCTGGAGAGAGTGCAGTGGCATCACAGCTCACAGCAACCTCCAATTCCTGGGCTCAAGTGAGTCTCTTGCTTCCACCTCCCAAGTAGCTGGGACTACAGGCGCCCGCCACAATGCCCGGCCATCTTTTGGTTGCAGCCATCATTGTTGTTTGGTGGGCCCAGGCTGGATTCGAACCCACCAGCTCAGGTGTATGTGGCTGGCGCCTTAGCCTGTTGAGCCACAGGCACCAAGTCAATAATGCTGCTCTGAATACTGTTGTAAGAGTTTTTGTGTGGACATGTTTGCAGGTTGTTTGAGTTTATACCCAAGAGTGAATATTGTGTTGTTCCTCTGTTTCCTGACTTATCTGGTCTAGTTGCTTTTTCCATTATTAGGAGTGCGGTATTGAAATCTCCAACTATTATGTAGAACTGCTTATTTCTTCTTTCAATTCTATCAGTTTTGCGTCACATATTTTGATGGTCGGTCATTAAGTATGTAAGTGTTTATAATTGTTGTATCTTCTTGCTGTAAACATTTTATTAATATGTATTATCTTTTATCTCTTTTAACCTTGTTTTGATTTAAAGCCTATTTTGTCTGATACAAATGCTCCTGAACTTATGATGGGGTTACAGCCTAATAAATTCATTATAAGTTAAAAATACTTGAAGTAAAAACTGCATTTAACACACACCTAACTTACAGAATATTATAGATGAGCTTGTCTTTAATATTCTTAGAACACTTACATAAGCCTATAGTTAGGCAAAATCATCAAACAGAAAGCCTATTTTATAATTATTGTTGAGTATTTTATATAATTTATTGAATGCTGTAGTGAAAGGAAAAGGCAAAATGGTTGTATGGGTACTTGAAGTACAGTTTCTAAGAAATGTATCTTACTTTCACCATTATTTTACCATTGTAAAGTGGAAAAATTTTAAGTAGAATCAGTGTAAGAGAGCGATCCCACACTCTTGTGGTTATTGTTTACATTTGATATCTTTTTTCATCCTTTTACTTTCAATCTATTTGTGTCTTTGGATCTAAAGTCACTCTCTCATAGACAGCATATAGTTGGATTATGTTTTTTTAAAGCCATCTTGTCAATCTCTATCTTTAGATTGGGAAGTTTAATTCATTTACATTTAAAGTAATTATTGACATGGATTTTGTCATTTTGCTCTTTGTTTTCTATGTACATTATAGCTTTTTTGCCTCTCATTTACTGCATTACTGTCTTCTTTTGTGTTTATTATACTTATTTATTTTTTGTAGTGAAATGTTTAAGTTCCTTTCTCATTTCTTTTTGTATATGTTTTATAATTATTTTCTTTGTGATACAAGGGGATTGCATTTAACATCCTAAAGTTAGCAGTCTAACTTGAATTTTTATCAGCTTAACTTCAATAATATATGAAAACTCCACTCCTTCACCAAATCCATTCCATCCCTGGATGTTTCAATCGTTCAATAAATCTAGAGTTCCAAAATAGTGACATTAGACACATTTTGCCAGTGCAATTATTGTTTAGGTGGGGAAACAGATTACTTATGCTTCCTATTCTGCCATCTTCCCAGAATCCTCTCTAGCAAAAATTTAATTTTTATAGATTTTTTCTAGTATTCTCACTATTTTTATAGAGGAGCAGGTTTTTGGAGGACTTTGTCATTCTTAGAATGCTTCCTACCCCTCATCATTTTTACCTCTTGGTAGCTGATTTTTCTATTTTTTCATAGTGCATGTATCTGATTATGATACCTGTATATATCACAAATATTTTAAATTGAAGTTTTTATTTCCCATTTTTACATAAAATCCCTTTATTCTTTCTCCTTTCTTTTTTTTTTTTTATTTTTTGTTTTCAGAAGATTACAGGATGTACACATTCTGGTTGCATCATTTTCTTCTATACATTTAGGTCAGAGTTATAAGTTTGTCTCCTTTCTTCTGTGTCATATCACCTACACTTGCCTTCAGTTAATCCATGTTAACAATTGAATGGGTGTGCCTTTTTGGTTTTCTCCATGCTTTTATAATCTTATATAAACATATATATACACACACACACACATGCAGAATAATATACATAGAGGGGAGTTTGGTCATTGTTTTTCAAAATATGGGATCACATTTATTACATATTTTTCTACATGATGTCTTTTTCATTCAAGAATACTTTGTGTTAATATTTGCAAGGCAATGGCTTAATTTTAATCCATTGTTATAAGGACTAAATTTAATTTCATGTTGCCATTGTACCATGACTTTTTTCAAAAGTCCCTAATTGCCCTAATGATGGGCATTCACTTTACAGCTAGTATTTTTTGTGTCTCTCTTAATGAACTGCGTAGTCTTTCTTCTGAAGATAAAATGACTTGGATCATGACCTTTATACTATCTAAATGGCAGTGATTTATTTACACTGATAAGTAGCCATGTACCAAAATGTCTTAAGCTTATAAGTATGCTAGGTATAAAAGTATGCTAGGTATAAAAGGCTTGTGTACCAATTCAACACCGTAAGGTTATGCTTTCTTCCTAGTTTTATATTTTTCACATGTGGTGTTTCCATTAACTTTATAATGAACTCCACAAGGATATGTAGCTAAGAGGATCAGAGCAAGTCTTAGAGTTTTACCTGGATTATTATTCATCAGGCAACTATCCAAGGGGAGATTTTGAGAATGGAAACCTAATTAGACATATGAAATTGACATTACCCCTTTCTCCCAACATTTTCTAATCCTGACAGGAATGGATGTCTTCATTATGTTATTTAGAAATCAGTTCTCTTGCCTTCAAAGTGGTTTACCCACCCCTGCAGATTACTGATTGTAGATTACTATGTGGTTTGGAGTGGGAGTCTGTGTTGATGTGTGTAAGTGTGGAGGAGTGTGTGGTTCAGATGCACCCGAGATTTGTATCGTTAGCGTCCCTCTGTTGTATTTTTGCACAGTATTTCCCCATCATGGGACTGGGGAACTTCAGCATGTGTTCTGGGGGGACCCAAAAATTATACGGAAGAATTTCTTATTGTATACTTTCATTTCAATGATCATTAAGGCAAATAATGCAAGCCTACTCTGGGCCACTTGAGTAAGAACCTTGTAAATGCTGCCCTGGAATTTTGGTACCTGTGTGAGTTTCTCTTTACGACTACACTGCTGCTCAGCTATTCTCCTTAGATATTTGCGGGCTACCAGGACCTGAACAGGAACAGGCTTGGTAGAGATTCTTCTCAGTTGACGAAGCATGTACTGGTGTGCTATAGAGGACGACTTTATAGTAGCTCAAATAAGCAAGAGAGACAGCAGACTTGCTCAGCTGGGATACAGAGTAGTATGAGTTCCCCAAATACAGAGTTTGCGTTGCAGCCATCACCACCATATTCGGGGTGTTTTAGCAGGATAATGTTAATATGTGTATTAATTCTGCAATATAATTAATTTAATTTTTATTAGTTTGATATCTATTTAATTCATGCAAATTAATCTTATAGTTGTGATAGACCTATATACATGAAGAGGTTTATGTATATATGTGTGCTTTCAAACTTTCTTCCTCTTAAAAAGCCTGTATGGTTTTTCAGCTTGAGAAATGCTACTGTAGACCGCCTAAGTTCTATCTCTCTGCCACATCTTCAGAAAAAACAGTGTTTCTCTATGGCATAGCTTCTTAACTATTTTGTGCCATGGACTCTTTTATCAATCTAGTGAAACTAATAGATGTTTTCTCTGTATAATGTTTTAGTGTTTAAAATAAATCACATTGACATCCTGGGCAATATAGTGAGATTCCATCTCTACCAAAAAAAAAAAAAAAATTAGCCAGATGTGGTGGTGTATGCCTGTAGTCCCAGCTACTTGGAAGGATGAGGCAGGAGAATCAGTTGGGCCCAGGAGTTCAAGGTTGCAGTGAGCTATGATCATGCCAAGTGCACTCTAGCCCATGTGACAAAGTGAAAGCCTATCTCAAAAAAACAAAAAAATCACACAGACTTAAAAGGAAGGCAATTATATTAAAATGCAGGTACTAAAATATTAGAAGTGTAAATTCATAATATAGTAAAATGTGTTTATTTAGTAATACATTAAATAATACCTTGCAGTAGCTCAATATAATTTTGTAACAAGGGTAAGCATAAATATTAATAATATTTTGAAATATCTGTAACAACTCTATAATGACATGCAAATATCTATGATTTCTATTTTTTCTGCATTTGTTACTTACATTTATAGTTTCCTTATCCTAAATTCAATTAAAGTTAATGAAAATAGAAATGCTATTTTTTTTCCCATCTGAGATCATGGCCTAAATTCTATATTTGGGCTTCAGGGGTCTTTGTATTCTGATTAATAATACTTGTTTTAGAGGAAAAGATTCTTTTGTTCATAGAGGGTCTGAGGCCTGCCTACGTTTCCTTGAAAGGTCCTAGGTCTACTCCAAAAGTTACTGTATTCATGACCCCTGGGCACCATCCCTGGGTGTTGTGTTGGACACCGGTGTTAGACCTCAGCGTTCAAGTTCAGTTGATCTCCCTCTTCACATTCTTTAGGCTTAAAGAACAATTATGAGATACAGACATGGGCTTCTGGTAAATGGCAGCATCTAAACAAGAACAAATTGTTGCATGTGTGTCTGGTTGTGAGTATTCTAGTAAAGACTCCCACAGTTCTTGGGAGAGAGAGAAAGGAAGCTCAGATGTAGGAAGGTTATTCTCTCTTCCTCTTTCCCCTACTCTCCTTTTCTTCCTGTTCTTTATCCCACCTATAAGTGGCTCTTTCCCTGGGATAGATGTGGTATTTGGTTCCTCCCAGACACAGCAAATTCAGTCATTTACAGAACTAGGATTCTAAAAGGGGTAACGGGACAGTGCCTGTTTTCACTGTCCTTTGGCTATAGTCCTCAGCTTTCTTTCTCAAAGGTTTCTAAGCAAGACCTCTTGACCTTCTCTCCTAAAAGCTCCTCCAATATCCCCAGGTGATGAGTGCTCCCAAAGGCAATGTGCCTGTAACACATTATTGCACACTTCTAGTGAAAGTCATAATTAAACAGTTATGTCGAGAGGGCTTGTGGCTCAAATTTTCCTCTTCAGGTTCATTATCACAGTCCCCTCTTCAGGAAGAGCGACCCAGTTTCCTTAATACCCATAGAAGTTAAAGAAACCCCTCCACCCCAAACAGTAGCGTTTTGATAACAGCATTGCCAAAACAATCCTGGCCAAAAGCAAAGACAAGTATGATCTTTTAAAAGCCAAAGGCTCGGATAAAAGTTAGAAAAAGAAACAGAAAAACAAAATCCCCAGACTTCAAATTTTGTAATTGACTTTGCTTTCTGGTTCTGAAAGAAAAGTGGCACGGTATATATTCTTTTTCTTGAATCATTCAATTTGCTGACTGTCTCTGTTTTTTGGTCTTTGTACAATTTTGTGTTGAGAGCAAAAAATCCATCAGTGGAAATCTGTTTGCTGTTACTCATGCCTTGGGAGAATATGCTTTTTCACTTACTTATAATTGAAATAAGTATGGTAATGTGTTTTCCAAACCCCAAACTTCACATCTGTTCCCATTTGATGCAAACCATTCTTTGTGTTTCGGTGTTAACATATTTTCTTCTATTTTCCTCATCCACCTGATACTCTCCTGTGGTGTTGGGTTGATTGATAAGACTTCCAGTGTAGAATTTCTTTATATTATGTTAAGCTGTGTAAACCCATTCTGATACCTATGTACTCTTCCAAGTTTTAGGAAATATACCAATTTTAGAGTATCTAGTTTGCTATTCTGGGAAGCACTATAGAATTCACCAGCAGCTATTTATTAATACCACAGTCAAGGGTTTCACTAGATGGACCATAAAGATGGGTTGGACAGAAACTCTGTCCCCAAGTAACCAATTGTTAGTAACTGCCTTGAAGCAGAAACATATTTATAGTTTGTGAAATAAAATGACAAATTCTATAAGGGTGTTTCAGAAAGAAAAACATGATCCAATTGCTTATTGGCATTTTGGCTAAGATCAGGGGAAGAAAAACATGATCCTTTTGTTTTTATTCTTTCAAAGAAAATACTGCTAAATTACACCATTTTATTGCTATAGTAAATACATCATTTTTCTAAAAATCATAAAGTTTTATTGATAAAAACAAAAATAAATTACTTTAAAATCTATCCTGGAGCTTCTACTTTTCATCAGACTAAACTGCTTCATCTTAAATTTAATAATTGCCTTGGAACCATTGAACAGAGCCTTTCATTTTCAATTTTGTTTACAGGATATCAGAAGGTCAACTTTGCTGCTCTGAGTATTAATGGGAATTCTATCACTTAGGGAGTAGAAGATCTAGAATGTTATGATTTCCTCTTTGAAGTTACCTTCTAATTCTTCCATTATTTATTAAGTAATCAAGCTTGAGAGTTTGTTTTGTCTTGGTTATGTTTGTGGATGTGCCCTGGAGAAAGGCCATAAGGATGCTAAGTCCTCATGCTGCTAAGCCACAGCAACTATGTTACCACATAGACTGCGTCTTTTAATATTAACAATTAAAAAATTAATAATATGCAAGGTTATCTTGGATAAGAAATAGAGACCTTCAGTCTAAAGTTTTTGCTTTTCCAGAGTTTGGGTATTGGCCAAGTGGCTACGTCAGGGCCAGTCACAGGAGCAGTAAAGCAGATAATGCCCGGCACACATCAAACACTGTCACCCTCCCGGGAGAGCTGTTCCTCAGGTGGCAGCGATATCTCTTCCTGGCTGTCCTGAGGCCTCTGGAGGACTCTGATCCGTAGCAATTGGATGCATGGCTCTTTCCATGTGCCACATACGGTTCTAAAAGGTTTTCATACAATAACCCTGTTAATCCTGATAACCTAGTGAAGTAGGTGCTGTTAGTAGCCTCATTTTATTGAAGAGAAAAACCATTCACAGAGGTTAAGTAATTTACTCAAGATAGCTCAGCTAGTGGGTGGTGCTGCCACATTTGAACCCAAGTAGCTTCAGGGCCTACGTGGCAGCATGGCTCAGTGGCTGGTCCACTGAATTCCATCTGGTTAGCCACAGAACATATTTAAAGGGCAATTGTGGTTTGTCTAGTGTTCGACACTAGAGCACAGTCATGCAGAAGAAGAAATAACGTGAAGGATGGAGAACAGAGTCTATTTAAGGACATTTGTCTCAAGTCTGGATTTAATAGAATGGTGTGTTGTAAGCCTTTTGGAAAAAAAGATGAGCTGCTTAAACTGGAGATGATAAAATGCACGTTTTTGATTTTTTTATTTTTTAAAAAGATAAAATCTGTGCTCTTGACAAATTTTTGAATATACATTGTGATATTTTTTTCTGGGTACACTTTGTTGTCCAAAAGACCTCTAGAACTTTTTCATCTGAAGTGCTCCCTGCTTCCCCCACTGCCCTGGCTTCGACAGCCAGCTGTCTACTTTCTGCTTCTCTATGAGTCTAACTATTTTTGGCATCTCAGATTAGTGGACTCAAGCAGCGCTTGTCCTGTGGTGACGGGCTCATTTCCTTTAGCACAATGTCCTCATATTTTATCCATGTTATAGCATATGACAGAATTCCCTTCTTTTTTAAAGGCTGGTGCTGCTTTTACGTTAGGAGCCACCACAAAACTTGTTAATGGTGGGAGTATTACAGTCTGACACATGGTGAGCATTCAAGAAATGCTATAAAGAAATCTGGGGTTTCTCCTCGCCATTTCACCCCTTTGCTTCAACCCATGCACAATCTTCCTCCCATGTTGACTCCCTGAACCCCCCAGACTTCTAACAGGGCCACTGGTGAATTTATCAGTTTATTACTCAGAAGAAACAAAATCATTTTATCATAAGTACATTTGCACTGGATTGTTTATCACAGCTCAATTTATAATCGCCAAGACGTGGAAACAATGTAAATGCTCATTAACTCAGGAATGGATGAGTTAATGGAATATTGGTCAGCCATAAAAAAGATGGAGACTTCATATCTTTTGTAATATCCTGGATGGAGTTGAAACACATTCTTCTTAGTAAAGTATCACAAGAATGGAAAAGCAAGAATCCAAAGGACTCAATTCTAATCTGAAGGCAGTTGATGGTCTGACGCATGCCCATCTAGAAGAAAAATTCATTCAGGGGCGGCACCTGTGGCTCAAAGGAGTAGGGCGCCGGCCCCATATGCCAGACGTGGTGGGTTCAAACCTGGCCAGGGACAAAAAAAACAAAACTCATTTCAAGTTGGGGGGACAAAAAAAGGGGGAGTGCTCTCACTGAATGGGCACAGGATAGGGGGTTAGCAAACCTTTTGTGTATGTGACATAACCCCAAGAGAAACTCTACCTAACAAAATGAAATATTTTCACCTGGTTGTTTGTACCCTGACATTAACCTGAAATAAATTGACTTTAAAAATTTTTTTTAAACAGCTCTTTTAAAACAATATTATTATTATTTGCAGTAATATTATATATGCTTATTATTTAATTTAACCAATCAAGTGGAGGCATAAAGCAAGAGGAAAAACATCATCCCGAATTCTCCCCAGAAAGAAACCATTTAATAATATGAGCTAATCCTGCCTCCACGTACCCTTCTGGGTACCTGTTAAGAGAGACGGAAAGATGCCTGATAGAAATAATTTTCTAAAAATAAAAATGGCTTCTCTGAACTAAATAGAAGAAAGGCAACCGAGAGGAGATGGAGGGCATTGAACTTCATAAATGGCTTTATCACAGAGAGATTAGTACCTGAATGTTTGCTGTTGTAATCACTTTGGAGGACTTTTCAGTTGGGGAGCATCTGTCCCCCTTTTTTAATAGCTCCCCAGTTTCTCCTGAAGGAGTTGCCTTTATTCCATGGCCTTTAGTCTGAAGATGAAGAAGAACTATAACAAACTTAGTGCCTGCCATTTCCTAGCGAAGATGAAGATTTGTGGAGGTTCTTCTGTACAGCCACAGGGCAAGTAGATGCCTTGGATGTTCCCTCCCTTAGCACCGAATATCATCCGGGACACACAAACTTACTGCCTACGTTTAAAAATTAAGTGACACCGTTTCTAAAAGATCAAAGAAATAAATCAAAATGCAAATAGTAACTATTTGTAATTGAACAATAATGAAAATTCAGAACTTATGGAATATATTAACAGAGTACATCAAAAGAAATGTGTAACTATACATACTTATAATAGAAAACTGGAAAGATTGAACTAAATATCTAAGACGTGAGAAAGAGGACAAATGAATAAGCTTAAAAATAAAAGTAAAAGGGACAGTAAAAGTAAGAGAAAACTAATAAAATAGGAAACAAATATAAACTGAGCACCAAAAGATAAAAATTCAGTTCCTCGACCCAGGAATGGATTAACGGACTGTGGTATATGTTTGTCATGGAATACTATTCAGCCATAAGAAAAGAAGGAGACTTTACATCTTTTATGTTTACCTGGGTGGAGTTGAAACACATTCTTCCTAGTAAAGTATCTCAAGAATGGAAAAAAATATACCCAAGGTATTCAATACTAATATGAAACTGATACATAAACAATTACATGCCCACACGAATGGTAATACACAAATATAGTTCAGCAAGGGGGAGGGTAGTGGAGAGGGGGAGAGCAATTGACAGAAGAAGAGAAGGCAATTGGGGGGATCTCACCGACTGTGCACAATCTGAGGGTGTTCAGCACACCCCTTGGACAAAGGGCTCTGCTACAACTTGAAATGAGAACAATGTAACCTAAAATTTTTACCCTCATAATAACTTGAAATAAAAAAATCATTAAAAGTGAAAAAAAAAAGAACAGGCTAGTAGATAAAACTTTTTTGACACTAATCAAAAAAAGAGAAAAGGTATACACGTAGAAACCAAAACAATATTAGTAATGAAGAAGACATTATTATAGATAAAAATTTAACTAGACATACACAACTTTATGCTAACATATTTGTAAATTTAGAGAAAATAATTTCTTAGGAAAGTAGAATTTATCAAAATAGACTCAAGAAGAAATCCCTCATAGACCAATAATTATTAAAGAAACTTAATTAGTACTTTAAAAACTACCTATAAAAATCATTCTATCTTTAAAATGATTTTAGAGTCCCAGAGAGTTTTATAGATAAGTTTTATCAAACCTTTAGTAAACAGTTTCTATTAAATGCAAAATCTTTTAGAAAAGATGAGAAGAAAGTGCTCACCTGCATTTTAAAAAAATCATTGTATTACAGGAGTACACACAATTTGCTTAGATAATTTGCTTTTGTACATTTTAAGTTAAAGTTACAAGTGTGTCCTTCACCCAGAATGTGTGCATTGTACCAGGCAGGTGTGAATTTACATAACCCCCCTGCCCCTCTCCCACCTACTTGATTTCCATTGAGTTTTGCTTCCAGATGTGCACATAAGTGTTCATTGACCAGTTCTAATTTAGTTTTGAGTACCTGGGGCATTTTTCCATTCTTGTGGTATTTCACTTAGAAGATGGCGGAGGGGAGTACTTTGAAGGCGACCTTACAGATATTCAGCAATGATCTATGTAGCATTTTTTCCAAGGATGACTTTGCAAACTTGATTGTCAAACCTTCCAGTTGTCTTTAATTGCTTCAACTATGCTTGTTTAACGGATTCCATGAGATATTCACTTATGTGAGGTGCGTAGACATCTAACACTGCTGCTGCTTACGGCAACTTACTTTCTTGCTCCTGGTGGATTGTTTTCTTTTCACTTTATGACACTGCATTATAGACTTCCTTGGGTTCAGGAAATTTGACTTTTTCTATTCCTTTTTTTAATTTAATTTTTTAATTAAATCATAACTCTGTACATTAACGTATTTATGGAGTACAATGTGCTAATTTGGTATACAACATAGAAAGCTTACTAAACTTGTTAACATAACCAACACCTCACTTACTTAGTTGTTGTGGTCAGACATTTATACCAGGCACCCCCAGGTATGACTTTGGAAAGACCAATTTTTATGTTAATTTTTGTCGGGGGTGGGGGAATGGAGCCTGGATCACATACATAGTGTAAATTCAAATCTCAGACCTTTGGGAGAGTCAGGGATTTTGGTAACAAGAGTCCTAGGAAAGTTTTTTGTTTCAAACCAGAGTCTAGGCAGGGTCAGACAAGCCTCCTCATCACGTGCCTGTGCTAATTGGGTCCTTGGTTTATACGGAAGCTTTGGTTCCTCTGTACTTCCTGTGGACCCCAGGCCTCTCTCTATCGAGGCTGATCAACTCCTTTAAGGTAGAACCACTGCAGTATTAGCTTATGAAAGCCACTTAAATAATGTTCATCCCAGGGATGTCAGCTCATGCTCCTATGATTCTTGTTCGTAGTTCCCTGCCGCACTCCTGGCATTCCAAGATTTCCTTTTCTTTTCTTTTTCTCTATGTTTTTCCTTTTCTCTTTTTATGAAGATGTGTTCTCGCTATGTTGCCCGGGCTGGGCTCAAGTGATCATCCCACCTCGGCCTCCCTAAACTGCTGGGATTATAGGTGTGAGCCACTGCACCTGGCTTCCTTTTTAAATGAAAAGTTTAGCTACTATTTAAAAGAAGTTTATTTGATTTTACGAAGTATTTCTGGATGTTTATAATAGGTGTACTTTTAAGTTATTTGGACCATGACATTTCAGCCTTAAAAAGAAAATCTTACATAGAAGTTTTCAATCACATGTACAAGCAGGAAGAACAGTACAATGAATGATCCATGTGCTCTCTGCCAGTTTATCAGCATCTTACCAAAATATTGAAAATATTCAATTTTCTCAGGATCTTTCTTAAAGCATCTTTCCCCCCAGTGCCTCTTGGAATAAAGTTCGAACTTTTTCTCATAATTGAGAGTTAGGCTGTGCTGTATATTTGTCTGCATGGAGGAATTATTTAGATCTATACTAGTTTGTAATTAAAATCTCTCCTTCATAGTTTTGCGAAATCACCTGAAGAATGAACATGCTTTATAGCAGTGCTTCTCAACCTTCCTGATGCTGTGATGTATTTTCATTGTTACAAAGGGGTCGTGACCCACAGGTTGAGAACCGCTGCGTTATAGCAACATGTTAAAACCTATATTAAATATTTAATTCATCACCACTAACATTCATATTCCAAAAATTTTTGATCATAATGAAAATTAAAATGTCCTTCAAAACAAATTGGATTCAATGTCCCTCCCATCCCCTCTTGGGTCTTCTCTGTTGGGTGTCCCGGGCTTTCTACTGCACCCTTCAGCTCCCTCCCTGTCTACACTAGCGTGGGTGAGGATGAAGTCTCCATTGCAATCTGGCCCAGTCTCATTCATTTTCATTCTGCTACTTGGCTCTTTGTACTCTATACATTTAGCTTTGTGCATAAGCTTCCCATGATTCTCCAGTTTACTTTCTCATCCCAGAGCCCTCCCTCTATTTTAGTTACTTCCATAACATCTCCTGGGCAAAGATTCATCATCTCCATTCTATCAGGGAAAAGGTGGAGAGTAAAGAGGTCTAGAGTTTCATTTTGTTGTTGTTTGTTTTTTGAGACAGAGTCTCTCTTAGTCACCATGGGGTTGAGTGCTGTGGCGTTATTGCTCCCAGCAACCTCAAAATCTTGGGCTCATCTTGCCTCAGCGTCCAGAGTAGCTGGGACTATAGGCACCTGCCATAACACCTGGCTATTTTGTTTTTTAGAGACAGGGTCTCGTTCTTGCTCAGGCTGGTCTTGAATTCGTGAGCTCAAACAATCCACCTGCCTTGGCCTCCCGGAGTGCTAGGATTACAAGCATGAGCCACCATGCCCCGCCTAGAGTTTCATTTTTCAAGGCCATGCTTCTCACAGAGTCCTATGTGTTTTTTTGTAATCTAACAAGTGAATTGACATTATTTATAATAGTTGGTAACGATTTGGAGAAAAGTATGCCAAAGTTTTCTGTAAGGAAGAAGATACAATTTTCTTAATGCCCAATATATGTCTTAAGTTAAAACTGGATCAAATTCTTATTTGTCTTTAGCAGAGAAGGAATATTACCATTAATATATTCTTGAGAGTGTCGATGTATCAAAGTCTTACTGACTTATGGTGAATTGGTCTTGCTATGGACCAATAGTGATCATAGTAATTTGGAAGCAGATATGAGACACTGAACATTTCGGGACAGCAGTTGGAACACTGGCGTTAGATGGCATTTTCTGTCCCAGCTAAAGCTTGGGAGAAGAGTGGCTGCTCATAAGGGCAGGACAAGGTCTCCTCACTGGTGCTGAGTTTGGGCAGTTTGCCTTGAGGAACGTGGGATTCTCCAAGCTAGAGCTGAAATGCAGTGTACAGATACATCTGATTTCCTGGGAAGAAGCACTGCTTTTATGTGATGTTTTAAAGGGGGGACAAAGCTAGATACTTCTTTGCATTTGGTTGTATCTGTCTCTGCCATCTGAAGGGCATATGAAAAAGCAGATTGGCAATTTAACTGCTTGAAAATAAGTCACCTCTAGTTTTAGCTATTTTAGAGCAATCCTGAAACTGCTGCTCAATTATCCTTATGTAGAGAGCTTTAAAGGCTCACTTTGAGTGCTGCCCTGTGCAGTAGCACAGAGCCCTGCCCTTGGGATTCCACACTTTGTTTAATGTTCTGCTATTGCTATCTTGAAATTATTAATAACAATATAAATAAATGTAAATATAGCTATTGCAAATAGTATAAATAAAATAATATTAAAATAATTTTTGAACCAGGGGCTTCATATTTTCATTTCATATTGGGTCCCCCAAGTTCTGCAGCCTGTCTTGCTCCTGGACTTTGTGGTGATTGCACCAACTTCAGTCTGGTATGTGCTCATGGACTAATTTCCATGCCAGGCAAGGCTGGGAGCTGATTGTAGTGGCCAATCAGAACTCACCTGGAGCTGGAGCTAGGGAGGAAAACACCTTTCAAACTTCACAACACAGAAACAAATCTCTCTTACCTCATTCACAGGAAGTTTTGGAATCAAAATGAGATAATAAACAATAATAGTAGCAAAAACTTCTATATCTCATCCTATGTGCCAAGCATTATATAAACATTATTTAATCTTTACAATAACCACATTACACAAATACTATTGTGCCCATTTTACAGATGAGGAAACTAATAAACAAAGAAGTTCGATAACTTGCCAAAGTCTACATAAATATACAATAGTAAAGTTAGGACTGAATCAGACTTTGGAACCACCATCATATGTATTGGAAAGAGGTTTTACAAACTTGAAAGCACTATATAAATTTGAATTATTGTTATTATTTATTATTGTTATTCAATCATTCATAATTCTAGAATGGATGATTATGTGGGGACATAGTTCTTTTAAAATTAATGAAAATGGCTTATAGATAGAGATGTTACAGCTGAAATGCTGAAATGTTACATCTCACTTAATCCTATGGAATGTGAATAATTGACTTATAATATCATCAGAATATCATTGCAGTGTTCATTGTTTGAATGGGCTGTATTGTGTTATGAGCCTTTAGCTACCATTTAAGTATTTCAGAATTAAGTAATGTTGATGTGCTGTATATATAAATAAAATAGAATGACCTCTCTATGTATCTGACTCATGTGTCTGTGTGTGTGTGTAGGACGTGGAAGCTTGAAGTTTGGGAAAAGATTTCACCAAGAGACTTGAGGTTGTATTTAAAAAGTGAAATCTAGAATATATGTAATTACACAGAAAGGAAACTCCAAATCACATGCTTCTCCTGGCAAAAGTAGCTAGCTTTTACTTAATTTTGATGATTTGCATAACATCGCACAGCGTATGTACATGTTTTTGCAGACATTAGCAAGACATTGACTTATGTATGCCTTGACTATGTAAAGGCTTTCTATAGATGTTATAGGTCACTCATTAAGAAAAGCTCAAGCGGCTAAGGCGCCTGCCACATACACCTGAGCTGGTGGGTTCGAATCACCTGGGCCCACCAAACAACAATGACAGCTGCAACTAAAAAATAGCTGGGCATTGTGGCGGGTGCCTGTAGTCCCAGCTACCTGGGAGGCAGAGGCAGGAGACTCGCTTGAGCCCAGGAATTGGAGGTTGCTGTGAGCTGTGATGCCACAGCACTCAATCCAGGGTGATGACTTAAGGCTCTGTTTCAAAAAAAACAAAAGAAAGAAAGAAAGAAAGCTCCTGTGGCTCAGTGAGTAGGGTGCTGGCCCCATATACCAAGGGTGGCAGGTTCAAACCTAGCCCCGACTGAACTGCAACAAAAAAAATAGCCAGGCATTGTGGCAGGTGCCTGTAGTCCCAGTTACTCGGGAGGCTGAGACAAGAGAATCGCCTAAGCCCAGAGGCTGGAGGTTGCTGTGAGCTGTGGAGCCATGGCACTCTACCAAGGGTGACAAAGTGAGACTCTGTCTCTTTATTTTATTTGATTTTTTTATTTTTTAAATTATTTTTTATTAAATCATAACTTTGTACATTGATGCATTTATGGGGTTCATTGTACTGCTTCCATATACAATGTGAAATGCTACAATGAACTAAGTAACACATCCATCACAATTATACTCATTTCTTCTTTTTTTTCATTACTGAATTATTTATTTTGTAATTAATCAAAGTTGGTCTATTTTTTTTATTAAATCATCTGTCTCTCAAAAAAAAAAAAGAAAGAAAATATGTCTTGCTTTTGTCTCTTAGATTTTCTGTAATAGGAAGTAAAATAATTACCCTGTTTGGATTCAGAATTCCCAGAAATAGTTAAGAAGCTGGAATCGTCAGAGACCCTGTCTTTGGCTTTATATTTCTTCTTATCTTACTGTAAGCTCTTACTGATCTTCCTGAGTACACGATATCCTTTCAAATTGGTTTGTCCCAGAACATTCTGGCAAAATGTTTCTTTTCATGTGAATTATCTAGAATAGAGAATGACCATCATATTTCACTCTGCTGATGTAGTTCTGACCTAAATTGGCTTCCTGGTATAGACAGGAACGGACCCTAAGCAACTCTGGTCCCCTTTCCCTGATAACCACCATTCCACTTTCTGAGTTCCACCTTTTTTAGATGCCACATAACAGTGACATCATGTGGTCTCTGTTTTTCTGTGCCTGGCATACTTCACATAATGTAAAGTCCTCCAGGTTAATCCAGGTTGTAATAAATGACAGGATTGCTTTCTTTTTTAAAAGCCAAAGAGTATTCCATTAGAAGTATATACCACATACATGTGTTCTTTTTCATTCATCTGTTGATGGACACTTCGTTGATTCTCTATCTTGGATATTTTGAATAATGTTGCAATGACCATGGCAGTGCAGATATCTCTTCAAAGCACATGAGCAATTTGTTGATTCCATATCTTGGGCATTTTGAATAATATTATAGTGACCATGGCAATACAGATATCTCTTCAACATACTAATTTCATATTTTTTTGTATTTTTTAAATATATATGAGTATTTGGCAATGGAATTTTTGAAGCATATCGTAGTTTCATTTTTTTAATTGTCTTTATTATTAAATCATAGCTGTGTATAATAGTCCAATCAAGAGGTACAATGTGCTGGTTTCATATACAATCTTAACTATTTTCATCATGTGCTGGTTTCATATACAATCTTAACTATTTTCATCAAACTGATTAACATAGCCTTCCTGGCATTTTCTCAGTTACATAATTTCTATTTGGGGTGATGTGATAGTTTTGGGCATAGATTGTGTGGTGCTGGTGATTGCATGATATTGTGAATATAATTAACGTCATCAATTTGTACACTAAAAATAGTGGCAAATATTTTACCAAAAAATAATCTTATGTTATGCATATGTATGTTTTAACAACATAAAATTTAACTAATATAATGACTGATGATTTAGGTTTTGTATTACAATCCTAAATAAACAAAAATAATTCTATTAAGGTGAGAAATGCAAACGGGGAAAGTCCACTTCTTGCTGTTCCTTCCAGGGAGATTAATTGAATTGCCACCCTGAAACCACAGTCTCACAGTCTCATTCTACTGTGCTTAAGAATGAATAGTATATTAATCTGGAGAACTCCTCCAAATGTCTAAATACCAGGGTGAAGACTTATTTAGAATAAAGAAAAAAATCATCACAACAGACTGTAACTTAAAAAAAAAAATGACATATATCACAAACGTCTTAGGGATCTGCACACATGAACTTTTTATTAATTACATTTTGATATACCTCCATGCCTTTACCATCTTTTTGGTTCTTTATTCCTTCAAAGTATCTTCATATGATAATAAGTTCTGAACCATTTTCTAAAGAAAGGATAGGAAGATGGTGTATTTCTCCTGGTCTAATCTGTATTGAAGAGTCTTTTAGTGGGATTACAAACTAATACAGCCTCTGTGGAAAGAAGCATAGAGAATTCTCAAACAGCTAAAAGTAGACCTTCCATTTCATCCCACAATCCTATAACTAGGTCCCAGAAGTAAAAAGAAAATCATTTCACCATAAGGACATCTGCACTAGAATGTTCATTGCAGCTCAATTCACAATCGCCAAGGTGTGGAACCAGCCAAGTGCCCATCAACTCATGAATGGATTAACCAACTGTGCTAAATGTACACCATGGAATACTATTCAGCCATAAAGAAAGATGAAGACTTTACATCTTTTGTATTTACCTGAATAGAGTGGAAGAACATTCTCCTTAGTAAAGTCTCAAAATGCAAGTATCCAATGTACTCAATACTAATATGAGACAAGCAGATGAACAACCACACGCCCACATCAGAGAAAGACTGAGTAAAACGCAAGTGGGGGTGAGGAAGGAGGAATATGGAGGGGAGAGAAGACAGGAAGGGGGATTGGTGGGCTCTTCTCTAATGGGCGTAATGTAAGGACGGGTACAAGACACACCTCCAGGGTGAAGGCCTCAACTACAACTCGGACTTTGAATAACAAACACAAAAAAAGTGTAACCTAATTGTACTCAACTGTTAATCTGAAATAAAACATAAAATAAAATGAAATGGATGACTAGAAAAAAAAAGAATCAAAATTTTAATTGTATGGTTAAGAGTTAGTGTCATATTCCAGGAGCCTCAGTATCACTTCAGGGAATCTTTCTTTCTTTTTTTTTTTTTTTGTATTGAATCATAGCTGTGTACATTAGTTCAATCATGGGGTACAGTGTGCGCGCTTCATATACAATCTGAGCTATTTTCATCCGCCTGTTCGATGTAACATTCATTAGATTTTCTCATTTACTGTGTGAAAACATTTTTGTTCTGCATTGAGTAGTTTTCTCCTGACCCTTCAAAGATGTACCTCAAGTGTGATCTCACCCTTTATCCTCTCTCCCCCCCCGCTCTCCTCCCCTTCCCTCCCTCTCCCCTTTCCCCATCTTCTTGTGCAAAAATTGGGTTGTAGCCTTCACATGAAAGATATAATTTTGCTTCATATTAGGAATATTACGTAGCCTTAAAGAAAGATGGTGACTTTTCCTCTTTCATACTTACATGGATGGAGCTGGAACACATCCTCCTTAGCAAAAAGTATCTCAAGAATGGAAGAAAAAGTATCCAATGTATACAGGGAATCTTTCTTTATCCTCAGCCCTTGTAGTTTACTTTTACTCACCCTTCTGAGACCACCTGTGCTGCCGGAGGGAAGGCAGGTCTTAACGGCTGTGTTCATTATTATGAGGACTGTAATGTGTATCTCAGGCAAAATCAAGAGCATCCGTCCTGAGAAGACCTGCAGGTGCAGTTTCATGACATGTGTTCCTGGTATACGTCAGTCTCTGGGACATTTCAATGTCTCCCAAAAGGAAAGGTATTTCATAAAAGAATTTAATGTTGAAGTTCAAAGTGATCATAAAAACCTTCCAGTCTAGGATTTTTTAAACTTTAGTCAGGTAAGATTCACCTACACTGTTCTGTCACTTTCATATACCAATTTTGCTATTATTTAATTACCATTTATTTTCCAAATGTTTACTTGATCATGCATGTTAATCACAATTCTATTCATGTAGTTACATGTTTGAATAGAAACATGTCTTTTTCTAATGCATATTAAAATATCTAAAGAAGAAAAAATATGTGTGCTACCATGCCCAGCTATAACTGCCTCAAGTTCTGTGTGCTATTAAAGTTGATCCTGAAACGAAGTGAGTTACAATGACTGGGGAAGAAGATGTTCATTAGGGGACTTCGTGATAGAAGAATAAAAAAATCCCAGGGATAAAAACTACACAGAAATGTTGTTATTTTCAAAGGGCAAAATGATTATCCTTTCCATTTAAGCAAAGTCAAGAAAACAGCTTTGCATAGGTTGGATTTCTGTTTTTATCTAGAAGTATTTTCGTTTAAACAAGAATAGTATCATTCCTTAGATTATACTAATGCTAAGTGCACTTAAAAGTCCTTTTAATAAAGTGAAAAAGGGGGGATGAATTTGAGTTATACAGAAAGCAAGGAGGGAGGGAGCCAAGCCCAGAGTTAATAAGGAATAGAAAAAAGAAAAAAAGTCTTGCTTTGGCCATGTCCTTTAAACGAATCTATAAAAATTTTCCTTCTCATTTTCCTAGTCAATCTCTAGACAGAGAAGCAAAAACCCATTTAACACTTTATGCACTACCTTACATACGTAGTCTTTTGAAATTCGATTTTTATCTTTTCTACCACAGTCTGTAAGAACCTAGCAGCATTGAACTGGCCCTATTCTCAGAGACATTCCCATCCCCTGAGATCAGGCCAACTACATGGTAAGTATTTACCATTATTGAACAAATGGACAGAAAGTTATATATAAAAATGGATACCTGAAAAAATCATTCTAACATTTATTTTTAATGTTTATTAATAATAATAAACAATAAAATGTATAGTATTCCTACGATCAGAGCACTGAGTAGGAATAGTGAATGAATACAGATTTAAGAGGATAAAAAGACTACAAGGTATTTTTTAAATTTCTATAACATGTCAGAAACTCTTCTATTTAGTTAAAATATCTCAAAATGCATATAATGGGGTTAAAACATGGAAACCACAAAGAGTACGTATCTGAATCTTTTCACAAGGGGAAAATCCTGTGGAAGGCACAGGAGACATGGTCTTCTCTTGCCATCAGCTAAATTTACTCTATAGTGTGATATTTGATGCCCAATGAAACTTCAGCCCAATTGAGACTTCTAATTGAATCCCTTATATCCTGTTTATTTTTCTAAAACAATATCTTAAATAAAGTTCCATTTGTATTAGCACATGGCCAAACTTAAAATAATAACTTATTTGTAGTATTTATTTTTAATTAGGAACACATAGATCATTCCTTCCACCATGGAGGTCTTTGCCAAATGGGAGAGAGACAGTAAACAAATAAATTAAACAATATCATGAGTAATTGCAAATTTTGATAAATGCCATTAAGGAAACACTCAAGATACACTGACAGAAAATACTGGGGGAACATTAGGATGGATGAGAAAAGACTTCCTGAGAAACTAAAGATCAGTTTGAGGGCCAAGAGAACAACCCTTATAACAGGAGTAAGACAGTAAATTTTAGGAAAAAAAGAAGGGTTGAAAAGTTTCGGAGTTGAGAAAGTGTTTAAGTAGGCCTAAAATTGTACAGAAGCCCAAACTGATTGCATTTTTTTCTTGTTTCTTTCTCTTTCTTTCTTTCTTTTTTTTTTTTTTTTTTTGGCAGTTTTTGGCTGGGGTCAGCTTTAAACCCGACACCTCAGGTATATGGGGCCAACTCCCGACTTCTTTGAGCCACAGGCATCACCCAAGCTGACTTCATTTTTTAAACATAAGAAAGAAGGATCTGATGAATTGGGAGAAATGCAAGACCAGAGTGTTGAGGGTATTATAGGCAATGAGAAGTTTGACTTCCACTCTATGTGTAGTGCAAAGTATACTCATAATTGTAGAGGACAGATATATGTGGATATAGGATGAATGAGATCTGGAGGTCTAATGCAGAACATGGTGACTATAGTTAATGTGTATTATTAACACATAGTTAATGTGTTAGTTAATGTGTACTGCTATCTATAGTTAATAATGTGTTCTCACCATTACACCTTGATGGTGGTAATCATTTTACATCATATACCTATATGAAAACAGCATGTATCATCATGTATACCTTAAATACATAAAAATCTTTGTCAGTTATACCCTAATCAAGCTTAAAAATTAAAAGAAAAAAGGCAAGATTGAAGAATGGTAAAATTATTTCAGCTGCTTGATGAAGAATAGAAGAGGCAATAGAAGAAGTAGGAAAACATGGGAAATCTGTTAAATTGTTCAGGAGAGGAGCAGAATTTTACATTAGGATAATGATAGTATCCATGAGTAGAAATGCAGGAATTAAAGATATATCTGAGAAGTCAATTGGCAGTGGTAAGGGATACCATTTAAGATGATTTTAAGTTTCTGGCTTGACTAACTACATGTGTGCCATTTATCGGGAAAGAGAAAAATAAAACAGCAAGGAATTTTATTGAAAACATCAAAAGTTCTTCATAAAATCTTCCCCCAGGCCACTGTTGTTATATTTTTCCACCCTTCCTTCTAGAATTTTTGTTGTTTTGTGTCTTAAATTTAAATCTTTTATCCAGCAAGAGCCAATTATTTTAAGTGGTGACGAAGGACTGATGACTAGAATCTATGCAGAACTTAGAATAATCAACCAGGAAAGAGCAAACATCCCATTAAATAAGTGGACAAGAGACATGAACAGAACTTTCTATTGAAGAAGACAAATAAATGGCAGCCAAACATGAAATCATGCTCATCAATCATCAGAGAAATGCAAATTGAAACTACTCCAAGATAACACCTAACTCCAGCAAGAACAGACCACATTACAAGGCCCAAAGCTGCAGATACTGGCATGGATGTGGAGAGAAGGGAACACTTCCACACTGCTGGTGGGACTGCAAATTAATACAGCCTCTATGCAATAAAGTATAGAGAATTCTCAAGGAGCTAAAAGTAGAACTTCCATTTGATCCCACAGTTCCATTATCTACCCAAAAGAAAACGTCAATTTAGTATTTGGAAATTTGCACTAGAATGTTCATCACAGTCTAATTCACAATCTCCAAGACATGGAATCAACCCAAGTGCCCATCAACTCATGAAAGAATTAATAGACTGTGGTATGTGTATACATGGAATACTATTCAGTCATAAAGAAAGAAGGAGGACGGCGCCAGTGGCTCAAAAGAGTAGGGCACCAGCTCCATATGCCAGAGGTGGCAGGTTCAAACCTAGCCCCAGCCAAAAACAGCCAAAACACAAAGATGAAGACTTACATCTTTTACACTTACCTGGGTGGAGCTGAAGAACATTGTTCTTAGTAAAGTATCATAAGAATGGAAAAACAAGTATCCGTTGTATGCAATACTAATATGAAACCAATAGATAAACAACTACAAGCCGTTATGAGAGAGAAATACAATTAAATTCAAGTTGAGGGGAGAAGAAGAGGAGAAAGGAAGAAGGAAGGAGAGAGAGGGACCAGTAAACTCTCACCTAATGGCACAATGTGAGGGTCTATAGCACAACCCCTGGGTGAAGGGCTCAATTACAATTTGAACTTTAACCTAACAAATGCAAACAATGTAACCTAATCACGTGTGCCTTCGTATTAATCTTAAATTTTAAAAAAAGAAAAAAAAATCAGTAGTTTCAGTTTGAACACATTTAGATTAAAATTTTCATAAACCAGACCTGTTGTAGGCAGGTAGTGGGCAAGTGGACATGCAAATCTGGCATTAAAGACAATATAAATCACCCATCTTTCCTCTTCTGACTCCCTGCTCTCTGCTCTCTTCCCTTTCTCTGCTAAAAAATAAACATATTTTTACATCCTAAAGAAATAAAATAAAATTAAAATAATGTAAATATTATTAAATAAATTTGGATAATATAAATTCAAATTACATGCAAATGTAGTGTATACATAATATAAAATTGGATGATATAAATTCAATATCTGCAAGGAGTTGAGTCATATATGAAAGAATCAGTGGCAGAAATGGAGGGTAGAAGGTCCGCCGGTGGTAAGAGCTTGGTTTCTAGGTTAGCCTTTCATAGATGAGGTGTCTTCTTGTTTCTTTGAAAAGGGGATAAGTAGCCAATTGGTGCAGAAAGAGAAAAGTTTGAAGTTTTAGTATTGAAAAAGTGAGGGAAATTTCTTCCAAAGTTTCATTATTTTCCGAGGTTGGAAAAACAAGACAAAAGATAAAATAGTCATTATAAAGATAAAGATCAAGAGATTAACAGAGAAACAATAAACTCTTCTTCAAGTTTCGGAACTGGAATTTCCAAATCACCCAAATGGATTGGATGTGCCTTTGGTAAGGACATTCGGGCAGGGTTATGTTGTACTGAAGAGACCAAGGGTGAATCTTCTCAAACACACTGACTACCAGAACACAGGGAATACCAAGGGAACGGTTCCCAGGGAAGGAGAGCTCAATTAAAATGCCCTTACTTCATAAAACTCCCTGGAATGAACATTGCTTTGATGCTTAAATAATTAGAAGGCATTTTTGATCTAATTTTCCTCTCTATTGCAGAATTTCTGCCAAAAAATATAATAGAAATAACTGTTCTCTTGATATTTCTAATGGTCACTAAAATACAGAGTATAATCTTGCAATGAATTTCAAATTTCATTAATAGTATACCTTTTACTCTACTCTCCTTTTACTCAGAGATTCTAAATGCATGTCTAAAGTTACCTGTGATTTTAATTAGCTCCTCAAAAGATTCTGATAAATGGACTGTAATTTAGAATCGCTATAGAGGGAAACAAAAGCAGGTGAACCCTAATAATAAACATGATGTCTTCAATATTTTATCTATATGTGTTATTTTTAAGTGTAGGGGGTCATCATAATAGAAAAACAAGACCATCGGACAGCAGAAAAATATGTGTATATAGTTTCTATATGTAACTGAATATATAAATATTATATTCAGGTGAAAGACAAATGAAGACAAACATTATTTTATGCTTTCATATTTTGTAACATCTGTCAAAACTGAAGCTTGGATATAAGTGAATTGGCATCAATTTTCACTTAAGAAATATAACTTTTAGACATAGAGAACAAAAATTGAAATTGATTTAAACTACAATTATGACTATATGATTGGCACTAAATTAATGTTGAACAAGATAAATCATATAATAAGAACATTAATTTAAAAGTGTATTATGAATCTGTCAAAATATTCTGAAACACAAATCTCTGCTTTTGTTATAATCACTTTTCAACCATTGCTTTTTAAAAGTGATTATTTCTCTCTTTTTTTGCACTGAAATATTATCCCAAATAAGTCAAATAACCAAGCTACAGCAGTGCTTCAGTTTTCTCATCTGTAAAATAGGATAATAGTGGTAGCAAACTTGTCTGTCTTTTGAAAGTATAAAATGAATTAACATGCCACAAGCACTTATACCAAGCTCTAGCACATATTACATAGTCTGTATTTATTCTTAGTATCAAGTTTTATTTTAACATTTAGTTTAAAATGTTTCCCCTATTTTATCTAAATTACTGTGACATTGTTCAAGGTAGAAATTTACATATCCAATAGCAGCTGAGATTACCATGCATCTAAGTTCAGACCAAAAAGATATATGCAAAAGTTTACTGTTTTGAGACTTAAAGGGCTTTTATTTGTTTGTTTATTTGTTTTTTTATTTTCTGCCTTTCTTTTGAGACAGAGTCTCACTCTGTTGACCAGGCTAAAGGGCCATGGCATCAGCCTCACTTACAGCCCCCTCAAACTCTTGGGTTACAGAAATCCTGCTGCCTCAGCTTCCAGACTAGCTGAGACTATAGGTGCCCACCACAATGCCCAATAATTTTTGCTATTTTTAGTAGGTAGAGTATTGCTTTTTGAGCTCAAGTGATCCTCCTGCCTTGGCCTCACCTGAGTGGTAGGATTATAGGCATGAGACACTAGCCAGGCAAAGATTTCAAGTTTTGATTTGGTGCAGATAAATACACCCAAGACACAAATGATGTCATGGAGATGCTGGACCCACCTGGACTTTCTGTCCTGAGGCTCCTTGTTATGTGAGGAAAACACATAGCTATTTAACGAGGTTAGTGTTTTCAGGTTGCTACATGCAGCCACTGGACCTAATTGACAGATTTATCTGAAGGAACCCAATATCATTTGCATGTTCATCATCTAAAAACTAAAAGTAGAAAGTAAGTTTCCAAACATGCTCCATAGCTAGATAGCGGGTCTGCAGCGTTCCGGTCCCTTGGCTGACTTGGCAGCCATTAAGTCTCTGCTCTGCTCTGGTTCCTTATCTCCACCTGGCAAATCTCACTCCCATCCAACTTTTCCTAAAGCTGACCTGTACATTCTCTTTTTCCCATCACTGGAAGTTTCCCTTGTGGGAACTATGATATTGAGGCTTCTGGTGCTTCATCTCTTAATTGTACATTTCCTTTTCTCTGTAAGGGAAGGAATATTTTTCTATGCTCGTAAGAATATTTTTCTATGCTCGTAAGCATCTGAACAACTAGCTAAAATGAGCGGTTGTCCTAGTAATAAGGAAGCATATGAACAGATTGTATTCCAGGGAAATTCCCTTTTCTATTAATGGTGATGGAGATTGAATATTGTTGAAAGCCTACTATGTGCTGCTGATGATAAGTGGCATGTATTTAATCTTTGCTATGCTTCATGTCCTGTACGTGAATTAACTCATTTACTCCTCCAAACAAATTTATGACTTCAATAGTGTTATTATCCTTCTCTCATAGATGTAGATATTGAGGCCACGTGATCCCCCAAATTCGTGTTCTTATTCTATTAGAATAAATTTCCCTCCTATTTCCATTGTCTAAGTATTCTTGTTTGTCTTCATTTGGAGGAACATGGCTTACACATGGTTTTAGCTAAAACTCTCTTTAGAGATCTTTCTATATAGTATCTGTACTATATTTGACCCCCTTTTTCCCATCCAGAAATTGCTTTGTCTTCTATCTTCCCTATTCCACACAGATATCAGATTGTCAAAACTTATTTATAAGTTTCTTTATATTTTAATAAGTAGTTCTCACTTAGGCTTTTATCGCCATTTGCCAGAATAATTTTAAGACTCTAACATGAGTTAGAGACCCAGAAACCCAGAATTTCATGTTGTTACCTTTACAGCATCATACCTTGTAACAGAGGAAACCTGTTTATCTTTGGCAGAGGTCTATGGGCTATTTAGCCCAACATTCTTAACAGTTTTGAATACCCCAGTCCTACCTAATCAAGTATTTGTCAAGGATGCACTTGAACATCACCCAGCTTTAAAGAAAGTCCACTTCATTCTCTAATAGTTTAGATTGTTAGATTGTTATCTGTTTTCTTGAATTAAACTAAAGATTATTTAGGGGGGCAATTTTGCTCTAATTCTACTCATGAAAAACCTGCCATATTTTGCCACATATGTGGTGCACAATTTTTTGCCCAAATTTTTGAGGGAAAAGTAAGGATGCACATTTCACATGGGTAGTACTATTTCTTTTCTACATAAATGTTCCTAATTCTTTCATTATGCTTGTGCATTAAAAGTATAACTCTAGTAAACAATAATTAAATCTGTATGCAAAATAATAACCCAGAATATGGTAATTATGCCCCCCCACCCGCATGCCCCCCCCTCCAACAGTCCCCCCACCAGGCAGATACTCCTGCTGAAGGAGCCTCCAGCCCACCTGGCCACTAGCACCCAAAGCTGCGGCTCGCATCTTAGAAGCAGGGACACTGCAACAGCAACGTGACAGTTAGTGTCAAGACCTCAGTGAAGGGGTGGGGGCAGAGGTGTGCAAGTGCCTCCTTCTCTCGAGAGAGGCACCAGGCACAGAGCTGGCCCTGCAGAGGAGAGAAGAGCAAGTCAGACAGCAGGTGCGAGTGGCCCAGATGACCTGAGCAGCCAACTGTCCCTCCCAGTACACCGGGTCCCCACATTCTCTCATTTCCCATTCTTGGCCATGTTCTTTAGTGGGAATAAGGCCACTGCCACCCCTCTGAGAACCCCAGATGGCTACTTTCCCAGGATGCTGGTCAAGGGCCCGGGCTGTCCCTGCCTGCCCCAGGCTCCTAACAGTAGGTTACTGCCCTTCCTAGGCGGCCTCATCTCTGAGGGACACCATGTAGGGGAGGAAAATCCCTGGGCTAGGCTCTGGGAGACCTGGGCTCTGAGACTTAGTTCTACGAGTACCCCACTGTTGTGACCTTGGGCTCAGTCCCCACAAAGTTTCTGTCTGTGAGGGTGCCTGGCAGCAAAGCATGAAAGCTTAGGAGGACATAGACCATAGGTTGAATTTTGAGCCTGTAGTTTATGCAAACCCCCAAGCTGTTGATTTGATATAATTTTCCAAACTTGCCTGTGGAAATAACAATCTAGGATGCTTGTTACTGAAATGGATACCCCCATCTCGCTCCTGGAGAGCTGAGTCAGTGTATTTGGATGGGGCTCAACAGTCTCCTTCTAACCAGTCCCCTGGTGATTTGTAGGATTTGCAAGTTTGGGAAAACTGGTGTCATTCTGATGTTACCGAGTGCCCAAGATGTGGATGGCTCAAGGAGGTCACAGTCTAGACCCTAAACAGACATGTAAATGCACAGGAGTGTCATCACGAAGGCCTCTTCCTCCATGTGGTGTTCCAGAGGCCTCAAAATGGGGCCCGCTGTGCCAGAGACTGGACGACAGAGAAATGGCAGGGATTTACTGTCAGGACCGCAGGATAGGCAGAGCTGGCAATCATGTAGTGAACCTCATTTATTATATAATGTGGTTCTAAATAGCAATAGATAATTTTAGTACTCTTTTTTTTTTTTTTGGCAACTACTCCTTTTAAATTCACTCTGATACCCAATTTGCCCTATCCCTAGGGTCCCAGAGTTTTGTGCCATAAGGTAAAAGTCTGTGGAAGGATAAGTGAATGAGCTGCGGGTAAGCTTGAGATAGCCTTGGACATTATGTCACAGACTCCTCAGGCCCAGCTGTGGGGCATGTCCCACCACATTTGCTTTTAGAAGGCTCACCAATCCACGTGCCAATAGGAGCTGACTGGTTAGTACAAATACACGGAGTGCATCACGCAAGGACGATGCTGGCCCAGAGAATGCATGGTCCAAGTTCAGACCAAAGCAGCGTCTTATGGAAACAGAGGACTAACCTTGCCAGAACACCTGACTTTGTAAAATTAAGCCACAAATCTCCTGCTTACCTTGTGCTCAGTAATCATTTATAATGTTTAAAAAAGCGATACAGGGACAAACCAAACCCAGCAGCATCTCCTTTTGACCCTTTCCCCTCTAGGTTGTGGATCGTGGTTTAGCTGCAGCTCAGTGAAATCTGAATTGTTACAGAGTTTATTTAACATAACCGTGACTTTCAAATGTTATTTTAACTGTAGTGCAAAATATTTGATGTTTAAAAAATTATGAAAACAGTCTAGGGCAGAATCACTTCTAAGTATTTCTCTACATTGGGAACTGTTAGACTGCAAAGCTAATGAATGTGGAAGGTGCCAACGTCTACATTTTACACAATAAATTCTTTCTCTCATTCTCGCTGTTTCAGAAAGTTAATGATGTGCCTCAATTGATGACAAATTACCACTGTTAGTATCTCCATTCAATTATGTAGTATATTTTACCTATTCCCCCTTCATTCCTTATTCTTCCAAAAGAATTAATTATTCTAATGTGTTGGAGAGGTATACTTTTATTTCTATGCAGTCTTTTAAAGTTGAGTTGTTTTTGCTCTTAAACACATAATTGTAGCTTACCAAAATGACAGTGTGCTATAGAATTGCCATTTTTTACCTTTTTTTTAATTAGGCATGTTGTTTTCAGCATGTGTGTCCATGTGGCTTATTCTCCAGTATTTCTTTTTTATTTTTATTTTATTAAATCATGGTTGTGTACATAAATGTAATCATGGGGTACAATGTGCTGGTTTTATATATAGTTTGAAATTTTTCATTGAACTGAAATACTTTCATGACATTATCTTTGTTATTGTGTGAATACATTTATATTCTACATTTAGTAAGTTTCACCTGTGCCCTTCTGAGATGCACCCTAAGTGTGGACCAATTACTCTCCCTCCGCCCATCCTCCCCTCTCCCCTTCCCTTCTTTGCCCATGTCCCCAGTTGTTGTGCTGTAATTGGGGTATAGCTTTCACATGAAAGCTATAAATTAGTTTCATAATAGGGCTGAGTACATTGGATACTTTTTCTTCCATTCTTGGGATTCTCCAGTATTTCTGGGGAGTACTCCACACTGCACACCCACTATATTTACCTGAGGTAACAGGTGCACTGAAGAATCTAACTTGCTGCTATCACAGGCAATGCTGCCTCACCTAACCTGTGCAAGTTCCCTTCTGAACTTGTGTAATGATGTCTTTGAGCTAGAAGTGCAGGACATGGATTGCTGGTTCACGAGGCAAATGAATATTTAATGCTATTAAGTACTGCCTGACTGCTTTCCAGGAAGCCTGCAGCAATCTGCATTCCCACCAGCAGAACATGAGGGTTCCTATAGCCCACGTCTTGCCATACCCCTGTTATTATCCAGGTCTTTAATATATCTAAAATGTCATATAGCTATATAATTTTTATTTCCTTAGCTACCAAAGGATACAATTATTTCTTTATAAGCATATTGACCTTTAAGATAGCTTTAAATTTCTGATCCCTATTTCAGATTGAGATTTTTATCTTTTTCTTGTTTATTTGTGAAAATATCTTCTAGATCAAAAAGAAGGAAATTGATTGCCCACAAATTTCTTGGGGACCATAAAAAAAGAAAAATACATATTTTTGTTCACTACATTTGCCTTGGGTCCCAAGATTTTGCATTAGTCCTAAGTTCCCAGATAATAAAGATGTAGCAAAGGTTAAGACTGTATTTAACTACTTATGAATCTTTATTCTTTTATTTGTATTAAAGTAAATTTATTGTGTTTCTCAGAATTTCCAACTGGAGTTTTATCAGGTTGATCAATTAATGTTAAAATTAATTTGGAAATAATTGTTATTTTATACTATCATTCATTCAAGGAAATAATTTCACCTCAAATTATTCATATTATCTTTGATGTTTAAAATTGAGTGCAAAATTTTTTCATAAAATTTTTGTATATTCTTGGTAAAGTCCTAAATATATCATAGCTTTCTGAATTGTGAAGTGCATTTTATTATCATTTATAGTTGGTTACAACTAGCGTAGAGAAGGAAGCTGTTGGTTGTATAATATTCTTATTTTATATGACAACTTTGCAACATTGTTAAATTCTCTTATTAATCCAAATAATTTTTGTTTTGTTTTTTTTTTATTTGTGAGGCAAACATGCTGTCATCCAGGCTGAAATGCAGCAGCATGATCAGAGCCCACTGCATCCTCAAACTTCCAGCTCAAGCAGTCTCCCACCTCAGCCTCCTGAGTAACTAGGACTACAATTGTATGCCACTGTATCTAGCTAATTATTTTTATTCTTTTGTAGAGATGGGCTTTCCCTCTACAATGGAGTTCCCCTCCCTATGTTCCCTAGGCTGGTTGCAAATTCCTAGTCTCAAGCCTTCCTCCCACCTCCTCTTCTGAAGGGACACAGTCCTCTGAACCCTTGTAAGGTCAATCAGTCTGATTTGTTCTCCTTGAGGTAGGAGGCCCTGAGAAGGAATATTTCTAGTACTTGGGCTAGATGTGAGTTTTGGAGGATTTTCTCCCCCAGCTCACAGAAGTGGCTTTGCTGAAAAAAATGCAGGCAGTTATGCCCTAAAGGAAAGAATGTGCTGGAAGACCCCACCAGATCACTGCCTGGGGATTAATCACCTGCCTGGGGCAGTGGGCCCTTGAACTTTGTT
Source organism: Arctocebus calabarensis (assembly GCA_963573935.1). NCBI lineage: Eukaryota > Metazoa > Chordata > Mammalia > Primates > Lorisidae > Arctocebus > Arctocebus calabarensis. Next base: position 9,487 of record CAUYON010026880.1, on the reverse strand, counting down.
CCCTACTTCAATTTACACAGTAACTTTCAGTGAATCATATAGGGAAGCAGGCAAACAGAACAGACAACCCAGCGCCTTTGTGGTTTATCATCATTGTTGTTTATATCCAAAAAGGATATTCTTGGTTTTAAAAGGTGTGTACATGCTTTGCTGTATTAATACAAACAAGGTATGTTTATGGCAGATTTTGTTACCTTTTGTGTTCTTTATTCTTGGATATTGTTATCTGAATATTTGGGGTATATAAGAATCTTAGTAAAGATGGGTAGTTGCTAAATGCCTGAGCGAGCTTCAGCCATTCCCTTTCAAATCAATCATTCCTTCTGCGGTGCTACCTCCGTGTCATCAATCCTGAGGGCTGGCTGGAAGCTCCGCCCTTCTCAACTTGCTGGGATCACAGGTGTGAGCCACCTTGTCTGGAATCAAATAGTTTATTAACTACAGTGATTTTTTTGTTATTTTAGGTAAATGACTACTTGACCACTTGATCTGGCTAAAATCCCAATTTTGTTCTTTTTCTTGCCATTCTTGCACTTCTTCAGAGCATTAATCAGGATGTCAATCTCATGTTAGTAGTGGTGACCATAAACGTGCTAGTCTTGACTCCATCTTCAAAGAAAAGCATCTGTGCCAGCACCTTGGTTCAAGCCTAGGATCCTAGCACTGGGGAGGCTGAGGGAGAAGGATTTCTGGAGGCTAGGAGTTCCAGACCATCTTAAGCAAGAGTAAAACCCTATTTCTACAAAAAATAGAAAAATTAATCAGGCAAGGTGGCACATACCTATAATCCCAGCTACTTGGTGAGCCAAGGCAGGAGGATCACTTGAGTCCAAAGACTGAGGATGCATTAGGCTGTGATAATGCCACTGCATTCTAGCCTGGGAAACAGACTAAACCTTGAGTCAGAAAAATCTAGGAAGGAAAGAAGGAAGGAAGGAAGGAAGGAAGGAAGGAAGGAAGGAAGGAAGGAAGGAAGGAATGAATGAATTAGTAAATCTAATGTTACATATTTTTAATAATCATACAATTATGGAGGAAATATATAAATAAGTTTGTATGTTTTTAGTCATACTTTTCTTGTGAATATGTTTTCTAGCAATATATTCATATAGGAAGTGTGTATGAAATATGTATCTGGTATAACCTTCTTAAATGATAAGTAAAACAAATGCATATAATACAGAATATAATTTCTGAAACATTCAGAATTTGTTAAGTACTTATCAAAATATTATAAGCGTTATCAAAAGTTCTCTCTGTGGCTCAGAGTCCACAGCACAGTAGTTACAGTGCCAGCCACATACACCAAAGAGGCTGGCAGGTTTGATCCAGGCCCGGGCCAGCTAAACAACAATGACAACTGCAACAAAAAAATAGCTGGGTGTTGTGGCAGGTGCCTATAGTCCCAGCTAGTTGGGAGGCTGAGGTAAGAGAATCACTCAAGGCCAAGAGTTTGACGTGGCATAGTGTGACTCAGTCTCAAAAAAAAAAAAAATCCTCTCTCTGCATCTATTGCTATCAAATGTTTTTTTTCCTTGAGATCATTCAAATTTTAAGAGAAAAAAATAATCATGTTGATAAACTTTCTGATATTGAATCATCTTTTAATTTCTTAATAACTCTTACCTTGTAATTATGTGTTGTATAGCACATTTCTATATTTATTCTCTTTCATTATTTCAGAATTGCCTTTATAATTTATATTTTTAAAGATTCAAGAATTTTTGTCTTTATCTTTTGGGATTAAAATTACACTAACCTCATAAAAAAAGTTTGGACGCTTTACTTTTTCTCTTTTCTTTAACCTTTTGTGTTGATAATTTAACTGCTTTGGAAAATTAGACAGCAATCCCACAAAATAATTCAGGCTTTGGATATTTATTGTGAAGAGGTCTTGAAGAGTATTTTTATTACTAATCTATTTTTTTTAATTTTCTGTAGCAGTTAAATTTGTAATTTGCAATGACTTCCAGTCTACTAATCATCTTTACTGTTCTTTAATTCTCTTTTAATACAAGCTCTTTGAGAATGTGTCAATTTATTTCTAAACCTATTATTTTTAATACAGCTTGAGTTACAAGTTCCTAATTGAAATGGAGAATTTATGCTGTTTAATATTTATTCTATGGATTTCCTCAGGCTTTTTTAGTGGACTAATCCACAGACTATTTTGTAAATAAAGGTTTTAGTCTGTTGAGTATGGACAGCTTTATAAACATAGCTCAAGTATCTCAGATACTTCAGTTGTTTTCTGTACTTTGCCTCAAAGAAGTATGTTTTAACATATTTGATATAGTCATTGTTTTCTGTTGTTTTGTACAGTTTTTTTATGCTGTGTATTTACATGCAAACATACTCAGAACTATTATATTATCTTTTTGTACCATTCCTTTTGGGGAGATTATGAATTGTTAACCACTTACTTCTCAAACAAATTAAATGATCACTTTACATGCAATAACTTTTAATAATAGTATGTTCCTTGAAACAGGCTCAAACTTAATTAGATAACGTAATTTGTTTTTAAGAGTAGACATACAGGCAATTCAAAAGTTAGAGGCTTCCGAATGAATTAGAATGGCAGTCATACATCATTCTTCTCTTGACATTTCCCTGAGATCGAATATTTCCAAGCATTTCAAAGGCCAATTTATGTTTGTTGTTTAAACTGAGATATTATGTCTGTGAAACCAGAACTAGAATCCAGGTCCTCTAAATTCAGCTTGAAAAAAAGAGAGAGAGAGGAAGAGAAGGAAAATTAGAATGTAAGTCAGAATTATATGAATGTGTGAGAAAGATCAAGGGGTAAAAGAGTTAGAGATGGGGAGAGAAGGGGAGAGTCAGAAAACTCCATTCTTTGCCCGTCGGAGCAACGTGGAGCAGACTTTTCCAATACAACGTAGACATTTATGGCTTGAGTCTTCTTAGTCAATTCAATTCAGAATGAGGAGCTGATTTTTATAATCCACAACAGTATCTATTTTTAGTAGATTTTAAAAGACTCCTTTACCACATTTCTAGCAGAAAAAAAGGGAGCCAACACTTCTGTTATTGGCTAGCACATTTTAAAAATATTTCCATTCTAATGCTCTCCAAAACTCAGTACAAAATCATGCCTCCATGCAGAGGGTGCCAAAAAAAATGTATACACATTTAAGGAAAGGAAAAAGAATTAAATTTACAATACTCAAGTCAGGTTTGACTTCAGAAATTAAAAGACGTACTCAAGGTGACTTGCATTTATTCTTTGTTACTGGTATATATAGAGTATTAAAATTTTAAAACAGTGTTTTTCTTTCTGACATTTTTTTGGCGCCTCTGTATTTAGCTAAAAAGTGCATTTGGAAAGGAAGCATTGTGGAAATAGACTTTCTATCCCTTGGTTACAAAAATAGTTAATATTTTTCTAACATTTTTAATGATAAAAGTCATATTATTATGGCTATATAAAATGTGAATAATGTAAAAAATTATGTACTTTATATTGTCTGCCATTTTTTTTTTTTCTTTTTGGTCTTCAGGTTCTTAATCAGGAGTCTTTGGTCCCTTTAAGGTTTCCAGGAACCTGTCTTGTTTCTGTTGCCATTGTCATCACCTCATTGCCTTCTTTTTGTCAATAGTATTTCGATTATCCTTTCTTAAAATATCCCACACTCACAGCACATTTTCTCCAGGATGTAACTCAAACCTAAACAGTAGAACATTCCACCCCCAGCAGTCAGTGTGATGGTTCAAGTATAGGCATGTGAGTTGAGTCAGGTCAAAGTCAATTACCTGGGATTCTACTAGAAAAACAAAACAAACAACAACACTCTCTTTCCAAAGATGTTGCTGAAAGTGTTAGAAATGGAAGTCCAGAATCCCCAGTGGCCTTCTGCTGCTCCTAGGACAATAAAACCAAACACAGGACAGCGGAGGCAACAGATTCGAGGAGACACCGTTTGAAGACTGATTTTAGTTTTGTCTAAAACAAATGTTATCCCTGAGCTTCTCATTAAAATTGGCTTAAATCGGTTTTATAGTTCTTTAATGCCAGTAATTATATTTCAATATAACAATTGTAGAGGTTTACAAAAATGATAAAATTATTTACAAATGCTGTGTGTATGTGTGCGTGCCTGTGTGTGTGTGTATGTGTAACAGGATATTTTCTTAAGGAGTGTAGTACGTTTTGATGAATGGCATATTAAACTGCCAGGTTTTGTCAATATAATGCATTTAAAGCTTCACACAAGCTAAGTCAAACATTAACATTTGCCGTTAATATTTTTGAACATTTTACTGGTTGTAAATTAATCCATAAATGATTGTAGGAAGACAAAGACCTAGAATGTTGTTTCTTCAGCAGTCAATATCTACAGATAAATGGAATGTTTTTATTAAAATTTTATTCACAGAATAGAGATTTTATCACAACTGTACAAAAAATTATATAAACTTTTTATATGTAAATTATTAAATGTAAATAAATATAACATTAATTTATTTAAAGCATCAGTTGAATTGATATAAAAGGTAAAGATAAAACATACATTTGGGCCATGCCTGTGGTTCAAAGAATAGTGCGCCGGCTCTATATGCCAGACGTGGCAGGTTCAAACCCAGCCCCAGGCAAAAACCGCACAAAAAAATAAAAAAATAAATATAACATACATTTATTCATAAAGGATTCATTGTGAATTAGACACTATGTTTTTAAGATTGTCATTTGGAGATAAGAAATTAATAAAACTCTGAGAACGGTGAGTTGCTGAAATTACTTAAAAGGAGTTGTCCCATAAGGGATATTCAATATAAGCTTTAGGATTATATTTCTTGATAATTCAACTAAATGTTATACATGCAAGAATTTGATATTTGAGTTAACTATTTATAAAATAATAATTGAAAATTAAAAATGTAATGTACTTCATTCTTTGAAAAGCCTAAGAAGTTATTTCATTATATAAATTTAGAAATGTCTTTATATTTGGACTTAAAAATAAACTAAAATTGAGCTTTGTTACTATTGTTTTTAGGACAGTAACTCAACATGCAAAGCTCAAATTTACACAGGTAAATTCATCTATGTAATGGTCTCTAAAATATACCATAACGAAAATGGTCATATCATTTCTTGTCCAAACTGGGGTAATTTTAAGAGTGAAGGCAGTAACTTATAAAAATTATTCTGGCATGAAAATTGAAGTTGTTGTCAGGCACGGTGGCTCATGCCTGTAATTTTAGCACTCTGAGAAGCTGAGGTAGGTGGATTGCCTGAGCTCACAGGTTCGAGACCAGCCTGAGCCAGAGCAAGACCTCATCTCTAAAATTATCTAGGTGTGTGTTGTGGCGGGCACCTGGAGAGCAAGCTACTTGGGAGGCTGAGGCAAGACAACTACTTGATCCCAAGAGTTTGAGGTTGATGTGAGTTGTGACACCACAGCACTCTACCAGAGGTGACAAAATGAGACTCTGTCTCAAAAAAAAAAAAAAAAAGACATGAAAAGAAAATTGAAGTTGTTGCAGACAAACTAGAATGTAAGATCACCTTAGCCACCAAAACTCTGAACACTTTAAATTTACTTCTTTTTTTCCCAGTAAAATAGTCTCAGCAGAAGAGGCTTTGGGACATTTAGGACATTGGAGGCATTCCTTAACAGACTAGGTTCAGTATGGCACATCTCCGTCTGATTAATAATAGGAGCACTGGAAAACTGAAAGTCCTGGTTAGTGCTCAGCAGGAAGCCTCGCCATGTTCAGTGTCAATGGAAGAGGTAGTGGTCCAGGTGTGGAGTATCTTTTGAATTTGATGGAAGGTATATTATTTATTCTTGGTTAGCAATTTATTCTTCCTCCTACTTTACTGGTTTCTTGAACAAAGCAACAATAAGAAGCAGGTGTTAGTTAGCTGTCTACAAGATCTAAAACAAAACAGTTCTATGGGATAGACCATTATTAATGTCTCCATTTTAGTAATAAAAACTGAGCTACTGAGAGCTTTGAAACCTTCCTATAGTTACACAGCTAATCACTGGCAGAGCTGAGATCCAGACCCAGGCTGTTTGACTGCATTTACTCTGTACTTTGCTAGTTTGCTAGAATTTCTTTGGGTAGTGCTGGAGGTTCATGGAATTTTGAAGTATTAATGCCCACAAGAAATATATTAAAAAATCTAGTAGTACACTATATGATTACAGTGTATTCATTCACCCTCTTAAAATTAATGAATTCCTATACCCAGAAGAAGCGAAAGGAATTACTAAAACATGGAAAAGATCAAAAAGTCAGAATTCCTCAAAGGAATCATTTGTCCATAGAAACTAAAATAGCACATTTGGTGATTAACAAGTACTTATAGAATGAATAAATGGGTATCTGTATGTAAATCTGTGATCTTTTCTCTTTTTCTCAATTTCATAACTGTCCTTAAAAGGCAACAAAAATGTATGTTACAAAGACCGAGGCTGTTCAATAAGCCACAGTTACATGGGCAACAGTAAAAAGAAGTGGCATGCGTGGGCCCCTGGACAAGCCTTGACGTGGGACCAGGAGTCCAGTCATAACCAGACTCACCTTCACCTCATAGTGTAATCTTAAAATCTGACCTGAAAATATGCAAATTCTCTCAGCTTCCTTTTTCATTGAAATAAGAGAAAGCAAGTATTTAAATGCCTCTTAAAGTTTTATAATTTTAAGTGACTTTTTGTTCTTATACAAGTAGCCTATTGCTGCCTGCCAAAGTGGATGGTTGAGTTCTTAAGAGTTTTTAGGTTATTCTTTCTCTTAAATTCTCCCTTAAATCTAATTTCAGAACATTTAATCAACATTTCCCCACTTGGCAGAAAAATCATAATGCTCCCACCAATTATCTTCCTTCCACCCATCCTGTCCCTGAAAATTTAAAAAAATTAAAAAAATTAAAAATCATAATGCTATTACTACCTAAGAGGATTGGTACCTGTGGAAGACGTTAGCAGAGCTGTATCCACGTCAGTAATTTAGAAGGGTTGGTCTGGTTGACTAATTATTATTCTTATGCTGGTTTAAAGTGATCTTAATTAGCAAATTACAATCCCAGCATGACACACTTTATCAGGATGAATATATGTCCCCGAGCTATCTAATAGCTTTTGAGAATGACCTGAGGAAAAGATTATCGTTTCCAGTTCACACAGGATGTCCAATCTGTAACTTCTCATATGCTCAGTGATCAACCTCAAAACATTGCTTAATTTGGGTTAGGATAGAGAGTCATGTCTCTGGATTTTTTGACATATTATGATAAATATATATTAGTTTTACAATTTAAAAACAAAGTACAGTAGAAGATGGTGACTAGAAGCATCTGGCATGAACCTGCTCACAAAGAACCAGAATAGCTGGTAGATAATCTGACTTTGAATGGAGCATTTGAGAGGGGCTGGCATTCAGCACGGAAGGGAAGTCAAGCAGCTGCCCAGATGGGATAGGCTGGGAGTGCAGGGAAACTCCCGAGTGTGGGCAAAAGTAAGAATTCCCCAGGGGATCTGATTGCCACTGTGCAATTCTGCAATACTGCACCTGGGAGAACCCCTTGACCCTCACAGGCCCTGAGACTAGTACAGGAAGCTGCCTGGAGTTAGTGCAATGTCATTGCTCCAGAGAGCTCCCGCACGCTGCCCATGACCCACACAGCTTTATCTCACTGCCATTCTGTGTACCTAATCCCACAGGACTGCATTCTGCCGGGAGCCCTAAAGCCCCTGTATCTCCACATCTCTGTAGCCGAACTGATATATCCCTGTATCCACTCCCAGGGCTGCACCAGTGTGACACCCATCAGACCCGGAAGTGGAGCAGGGTTCCCCACACTGGAGTCCTCACAGAGTCCTGTACTATGGGGACTGGACAGTGCAGCACACCCTGTCCCCCTGAGACAAAGGGAACCAAAACCAGAGCTCCCTGGACTCTGAAAGACGCCTGCCTGAGGCCACGGTCACAGAGAGCAGCTCAGCCCCGGCCAGGGCCAGGGCCATCACACAAAGAAATAAAAGGCTTCCAAATCGGGAAAGAGAAAGTCAAATTGTCCCTCTTTACACATTACATGATATTATAGCCAAAAAAAACATAATCAGAAAATTTTGGTAAAGTTACAGATTAGAAAATCACAATTTAAAAATAAGCAGTGTTTCTATACACCCATATTCAACTAGCTGAAAAGCTTAACTGAAATCAAGAAGGCGATAAATCCAACTTGCAGTCACTATCAAAACAAAAAAAATATTTAACCAGGGAGGTGAAGTCCTATAGAAGGAAAACTACAAAGCATTGATGAAAGAAATTGAAGAGAACACAAATAAACTGAGGGAGACATCTATCCTTATTGATTGATAGAATGAAAATTGTTAAAATGATCATAGTATCCAACACAATCTATAGATTTGCAATCCTTCTCAAAATATCAATGCCATTTTTCACAAAAATAGAGTAAAGACAATCCTGAAATTTGTGTGGGACCCAAAAGTGCCTGAATAGCCAAAGAATCCTGGACAAAGAGAGACAAACTGAGGGCATTTCATTATAAAAGTTCAAAATACATGGTAAGGCTGTAGTAACCATGACAACGTGACATTGCTAGAAAAACAGACACATACACCAGTGGAAAAGAATAAATAACTTAAAAATAAATCCACGATTTACAACCAATAAAAGTAACAAGAATATACACTCTCTTCAATAAATGGTGCTAGGAAAACTAGATATCCAGAAGCAGAAGAATGAAACTAGTCTCCTATCCAAAAATCACTTTAACATTTATCAAATACTTAAATAAATGTATTTTATTACTTAATTCTTAAATGTAAGTCATGAAACTATCAAAGTACTAGGAGAAAATATGCAGTCTTTCTGATTTCAGGATTAAGATTGTTCTTTTCAGACAGTGCCTGTGGCTCAGTGGGTAGGGCGCTGGCCCCATATGCTGAGAGTGGCAGGTTGGAACCTGGCCTGGGCCAAACTGCAACAAAAAAATAGCTGGGCATTGTGGCAGGCAACCACCTGTAGTCCCAGCTACTTAGAAGGCTGAGGCAAGAGAATCACCTAGGCCGAGGAGCTGGAGGTTGCTGTGAGCTGTGACACAATAGAACTCTACTGAGGGTGATAAAGTGAGAAAAAGTATCCAATGTACTCAGCCCTAATATGAAGCTAATTTATAGCTTTCATATGAAGGCTAAAACCCAATTATAGCACAGGAATACAGGGATAGGGGAAAGGGAGGGGAGGGAGGGGGGAGGATGGGTGGAGGGAGGGCAATTAGTGGGAACACACCTATGGTGCATCTTAGCAGGGTACTGGGGAAACTTATTAAAGGTAGAGTATTAATGTCTTTATATAGTGATCAAGGAAATGCCATGAAGGATATCTGTAACAGCATGATCAAAATATTTCTGAATGTATATGAATTGTGCCCTGTGATTGCACCAATGTACATAATTATGATTCAATAAAATTATTAAAAAAAAAAAAA
>CAUYON010026878.1:0-10673 GCA_963573935.1 Arctocebus calabarensis | reverse complement strand
GAGCTGGAACATATTCTTCTTAGCAAAGTATCTCAAAAATGGAAGAAAAAGTATCCAATGTACTCAGCCCTACTATGAAGCTAATTTATAGCTGTCGTATGAATGGTATAACCCAACTATAACACAGGAATATAGGGAAAGGGGCAAGGGTAGGGAGGGTAATTGGTGGGGCCACACCTATGGTGCAACTTAGAAGGGTACAGGTAAACCTTGCTAAGTGCAGAATACAAATGTCTTCATATAATAATGAAGAAATTGCCAGGAAGGCTATGTTAATCAGTTTGATGAAAATAGTTAAGATTGTATATGAAACCAGCACATTGTACCCCTTGATTGCATTATTGTACACAGCTATGATTTAATGATAAAGATAATAAAAAAGAAAAAAAGACATACTGTATTACTTTTATCATGGACAGACTATGCAATATGACACATATTTAAATAAAGCGAGATTATTCTGTAAAATATCAGATATACTGGACCTGAGAAGAAATGGTATAGTATGGATGAAGAACATTTACAAGTATGCCACATATACCTAAATTATTTCATTTCCAAAATGTGAATCATTTATTTTCTTATTTATAAAAATGGTAATTCAAATCACACAGTATATCCTGATATAAGATAATAACTGTTATCGCCATAGACCAGAAGTATACAGTTAAGATTTAGTCAATGACCTCCTAGATGTTTTACTGTGAAGATGTAAACACCCATATTTTACTGCTAAGATCATTGTTATTCATAGTTTTATAACATTTTCATTTTAAACTTATAACATATATTTTAAATAGTAATTTCTGTGATGAGTGGAAATATTTCTGTTTTGTCACCAGTATTTAGTACATTACCAAGTACATGGGTCAAGTGTTCACTATATATTTGTTAGGTGAATGAATACCTTTGACTCATCACATCTTTCCTGGAAATTTTACACAGATCTCATTATTTTAATGAAGTGAATTTAAATAAATTCTATGGATGTACATTTATTAAAGTGATCTACTTTTGAGGAACATTTAGGTCATCTTTACATTTCATCTACTTTGAATGACCCCATGATTAATACAGTACATTAATCTACTTACATATTACTTGTCCAACACCCGAAATTGGGATTGAGAAACCTGGTGCGCCAGCTTCCGGCCGCACAGTCCCATCTCTTCACCTGCCCTCCACCAGAACTGTTGGCTCCAGCGCCCTGCACACTAGATTAACATGTGTGTGCCCTGCCCCTGTGTCTTAACCCTTCTTTCTTCACCTCTCTTCTCTTCATCCTCCTTTTATTCTTGTTCTACTTTCTCTCTGTGCTTTTTATCTGTCTTTTTTTTCTCTCCTCCTGTGTTTGAATCCAGTTTCCAATTCGGATCTCACATAAGCACATCTGATGGTAGAAATCTAAAATCTAAATCACACATAGACATTTAGCTGCAGCTAAATCACGGATTTTTTTTTCTTTCTAATCTCTGCCGTACTACAATAAGTTACACAATAAAAAATTTGGAATGGATGATGGATAATCTACAATAACAAACACAATACACCTTCTGGGTCTGACTTTCTAGCCTTAAATATAAAACAGGGAATCTTGCTATGGTTTCTCAGAATTTCCACAACATACTTTTGATAACTATCTTTGGTCTTTTGAAAGGCAGTTTCTGTTAATGTTTGCTATCTTGCTTCAATCTGGTTTAATCCATATTTGTGATATAGGACAGGTGGCGCCAAGACCTGCTGCCTTAGCCCTGCTGGTGTTAGTATAGCGGCAGCCGGCAGCAGAACCAGCAGGCTTGAGAGTAGACAGGGGGGCCCTACGGGGTTTCAGTAGCTAGAGAGGCCAGACAACTGAAGGACAGACACTGCTGCTTTGGTGTCTCCTTCCCCTGCACTTCTGGCTGAAGTGGAAACACCACCTTTTCTAGGGCTGGTCAATTTCATGGCCTGGTCAATTTGGGGAAGTTTCCAAGGCCTGAGAGTTCCAGCTTTCTGCTGCTAAATGGAATGCCGGCTGTAACTTTAGAAGACCTAGGCTTTAAAAGTAAACATTGAGTTCCAGCAAAATAAACCCGTAAACCTGAAGTCTTTGGAAAGGGAGTAAGAGAGCTTGTTCCCCCACCTCGGTTATTTCTGCCAGGAGCTTTGGTTTTTGTATTCTGTGTTTCTGTGAATAAATCCTTTCTTACCACTGATCTATGGTCCAAGGATTCATTCAAATTGCCTAGACCAGGAACCTGAGACTCTGGTATCATCTGTATCAGTCACTCTGGGTTTTAGGGATGCTGTTGACACTGTTCCCTAGTACAATGATGACACGGAAATTTATTTTTATTTATTTGTTTATATGCCAGAAGCCAAGAGATTCACAGGAGACATACCAGGTGGTGGGTATGGAGGAGGGTAGGGACCTTGGGGTTGGCATCCCAGATACCCTGGCTGTGGCACAGGATGAGGAGGCTCAGCTGGAAGGAAAGCTGGATTTCCCTGGGGAACTCCTCGGGGAGCAGGAATGGGGCCAGGAGGAAAGGCTGGATTGACAGGTGGAGGGTGGGCAGGATTGGAACCTCCAGGGTACCTGATGTTAGGGGGATATGGATTTGGCCTTCGTTTCCCAGCATTGAGATTCCACATGTTCAGGTGTTTCCCCAGCCTTTTCCTCCAAAAGACATGCAAAGGAGAGGCTAGCTCTCAGCTGTGAAGGGACCTCGGCCCAGTAACCCACAAAGAAGGAACCTGGCAAGACCAGATACGCTGTCGCCTTTCCACCACCCACGGGACTTGATTCCTGCTTCTTCCTGATCTTGGCTCTCACTTCCTGGTCGCCCATCCCCACCCCACCCCCACCCCCGCCATGCTTTGGCACTCTGGAAAGTTATTTCTATTGAATGATTGCCTTTATTTACTCAGAACAGAGGCTTTTCTTTTTTTTATATTTCTTCTGTAATATTACTTACAGTGTATTTTATGAAAATAGTTACTCAGATAATTTTACCAGAAACCACCAATTTAATTTACCACTTTGGTGACATTGAAAATGTTTCTGTGTTTGATTGTGAGTTTTGCCAAAAAAAGGAGACAATGTAGGGCTTCTGAATAAGGGACTTGTAGGGAAACACATAACTCAGATCCAGCAATAAGTCATAGTTCAATGGGCCAAACGGCCTTCAGGTCAAGACATTTAGATTAAGGTTTCTCCAATTCTTTGCTGTGGGGAGTGTTCCGTGCAGTGCAGAATGTTTAGCAGCAAGAGCAGGCAGCACCTCCAGTTGGATCAGACATGCCTACCCACATTTCCAAATACCCCTGGAGTCCCACTTGCCCCTAATGAGAATTATTGCCTTACATGGCATTTTTAGTGTTTCCACCAGGTAAACAAATAGCACATTTACAAAGTTATGAGTTTCATAGTGATATGTAGTTAAAATCATATTGACTTTATTTTATTTTTATTTTTTTTTAGTTTTGAAACTATTACAGCCTAAAGAATTTGATAAAGTAAAAGTGCTTTAGTATTTTGGAATGTACCTGTTTCCTCTTTCTTTTTACTTCATGACTATTAGTCTCGATTTAAATGAGTGTCAGAAGGAAGCCTCACTACTTAACAAAATGCCTGATATATGAATGTTAATTGATATGGAGCATAACATATGAATATGACTGTCAGTAATGCTATACAAAGGCGATCACATTTTTACTTATTTATCATGTACCTGGCCAATGGATTAGAGTACAGATATCCATTTTAATGAATAAAACTCAGCATATGTAACATTTTATTTATAAACTTGGCTCCCTATAGAATGGAATATAAAGATAAATGATATATGAAATGACAAAGATATATGTATTTGCAGAAGTCATGTGTATGGTTAAAGTGTTTGTCTATTCACTCATTAAGTAAGAATACAGGTGCCCTGGAAATAGAGTTAAAATCGAAGGCTCATATATTGTAGGCACATTTTGAAATATTATTAAATATAATAGGTTATTTATACGTGATGAAATTTTACTATAAACTTTATTCTTGCTTTATAGCTTGTCAATTGTAAGATGCTAAAACAAAGTAAACACTATAAATTATTAGTATTTAGAATTACAGAAATTCAGAATTTATACAATTAATTTTACATAAATCATTCTTTATCACACAAAATGTGTTCATAAATTGTGGGTCTTTTCTAAATATCTGATTCAGAAAGTTGAAATGATCTCCTGTTAAACATAGTAAAATGACGGCATGTCATTTGGTAAATAAAATGGCAATTTCTCTTATGTTTCAATACGGAGTAAAATGGGAAGACATTTATGTATGAGTTTTGTCAAGGGTTTTGGAATTTTTGTAGAATATCATGAATTTATTTATTTTTGTAAATAGTATGTGAAAAAAACAAAACTTTCGTTGGAATTCATTTTCTAAAACAAATTAATCTTAATTTATTTTGTAGGAGATTTTCAAAAGACATAAAAATGAGAAAATAAGATAGACAAATGGCCCATAAACATATAAAAAAATCCTCAATGTCACTAATCTTTTTGTTTGTTTGTGTGAGACAGACTCTGTCATTCTGGGTAGAGTGCTATGGCGTCATCATAGCTCACAGCAACTTCAATCTGTTGGGTTGAAGCAATCCTCTTTCCTCTACACCCCCAGTAGCAGTGACTACAGGCACCCACAACAATTCCCAGCTAGTTTTTTTTGTTTCTATTTTTATTAGAGACAGGATCTTGCTCTTGCTCAGGCTAGTCTCAAATTCCTGAGCTCATGCAGTCCTCCTAGACCACCAGAACTGCTTTTCAGAATACTAGGATTACAAGTATGAGCCCCTGCATCCAGCCTCAATGTCACTAATCATCAGGGAAATGCAAATTAAAACCACAATGAGTTGTCATCTTAACCCAGTTAGAATTGCTTTAATTCAAAAATCTAAAATTAGTATATATTGATGTTGATGCAAAGAGAAAGGGACAACAAATTATTACAACCTCTATGGAAAACATTATGGAGATACTTCAAGAAACTAAAAGTAGACCTACCATGTGCTCTCACCATCTCACTACATGGTATTTGCCCAAAGGGAAAGAAGTCATTTTATCAAAAAGACCCTTGCAATCACATATTCACTGAAGCCCATTTCAAATTGCAAAGATGTGGAATCAACCCAAGTGCCTGTTGATTCATGAGTGGACTGACAAAATATGGTATATGTAAACCATGGAATACTACTTGGCCATGAGGTAGGATGACATAATGCCTATTGCAACAATTTGGATGGAAATGGAGACCATTACCTTAAGTGAAGTATCTAAAGAATGGAAAAAAAAAACACCACATGTACTCACTATTAAAGTGAAACTAACTGATAGTGTGCATATGCACAGACAGAAATAAAACTCAATGGAAATCAAGCAAGGGCGGGGTGGGGAAGGAGATGGGTGAAGACTCACCCAACTGGTACAGTGAACACCATGTAGGTGACGGACACCCCTGTCTCCAAGACTCAAGTGTTATAAAAGTGATCCATTTTACCAAAATGCTTGTACTTTTTTCCCAAAGTGTTATGCGAACACTTTGGAAAAAAAAAAAAGAATAAAATATGCAAGATAAAACATAATTCTAGAGAGATAAACACAAAGGGTTCAGAAAATCTGAATTTGGCACCTTTCCCATTCATCTTTCTAAAGGCAAAATCCTTTGTAAATTTATATTTTATCAGCTTAGAAAAAAATAAGGTATAACTGAAAAGTCTAGGTTACATTACATGAACTCAAAGTTATACAGATGAATATTAATATTAAAAGAATGTGTGTAAAAATTTTCAGTTCAAATGGTCTGCAAGATTATTATTCAAAAATGTGTTATAATTGGTGTTTGTTTTAAGAGCCTCACAGAATTTTATGTATTTTCCCATTACTTTCAGTAAAATTGTTTCATAATTATTTCAGGGAATTTGCTTTAAATTTGAGTTCAGGCCATTTTTGGACCATAAAAATAAATGGAACATGACAATGCAATAAAAATCACTTTCTAAAAAAAGCTGAAATTATGCATTTTTATCTTGTATGAAACTTTCATAATAGAATAATGACTTTCCTTTGACATCTGGTTAACCAGTTAAGTATGCTCTGCTTCTCTGAAATAATAGGCTGGAATGGACAAATGAATCTCCTGATACATTCATTTCAAACAAGTTTTATTGTCTACTTTTAACTGGAAAGAGAGATTTTCTATCTTTTCCCCTTATTATTATATGAACAGTATTTTTATCCTACACTGCCTTTTTATATCTTTTAGCTCTTTTGTTCTGTACTCCTAAACATTTTCAAATAATACTTTAAAGAACAGAGCATATGTTTCAATTCAGAAGTAAGATTTAAAAATATAATTTCATATTTGTATATTTGCATAAGGGCAAAAAAGAAAAATAACCTCTTCGAATGTGTGCCAAATTGTTACATTTTATAGTCTTCTTGTAGCTGGGTTGATAATACATAGATCTATGTAATATTTGTATTTCCTAAGCTATTCTTCTTTCTCACTCTCTCTCTCCCCCTTTCCCCTTTCTCCCCCTCCTTCTTGTCTCCTCCTCCTCTTTCTTCTTCCTCTTCCTCTGCTCTCTTGATTCAAATGTTTATTCAGCCGAGACTCTATCAGCGATTTGATGCAATGGTGAACAAGACCAGAGAGTCCCTGCTAATGCAGCTTATACTCTAGTGTGAGGAGGCAGGTGACAATTAAAAATTAATAATGTCCAGAGAGTGATTTGTGGGAAAAATAAGGTATATTTTCAAAAATAAGAAAGAATAATCTTCCAATAGAGTCTACATTTGGCCTATAATATATAGAAAGGAAGAGCCTAGTTAAGGAATTAGAAATAATATATAAATAGTGTTAGTGATTTTACATCTAATTTGCTATGGGGGAAATTCTGTTCTAAATATTTCAAATTCAAAGTGCATGACCACTGTAAGGAAAATACATTGCTTATGTACAGAAGGATTCAGTTGAACAGTAGTACAGCTATAGAGTCAAGAGACACTGCCCTATCACACTAAGTATATTCCTACTGTATGGATGTCCCTGTGGAGATTGTGCTTTTATGAGGGGAGACAGCAAATTAGTTGAAGATACAATCTATAAGCTAAAATTTCCATCTAGAAAATATTTCTTACCTGCATCTACCTATTTCCTACCTTCGAATTCTCTCCCCTACCCCTCTACCAACTGGTCAACTCATGCCTGTGGCTAATTTACCGTCAAATCATGGCTGAAAGAAAACTCTCAGAAAATATTTTTCTGATTATTTAAACTAGGTCACTGATGCCATTTCTCCTCATAATGTTACATTTCTTCATCATAACAATCATTCATCTGTTTGTGTCTTTATTTGAATAATTGTCTATGCCTTCCTCCACACTCAGGAATTGAAGTATACCTGTGCTAGATGTATTTTTGTACTAATATCAATGAGTAAGAAAATTAAAAAATTTTTAACTTTCATAATGAAAACATTCTCATACGATAAAATATCATAAAATTTCTCAATTCCTCTTAAAAGTAATCTGTAAGGGGTGGCGCCTGTGGCTCAAAGGAGTAGGGTGCCAGCCCCATATGCCCGAGGTGGCAGGTTCAAACCCAGCCCCAGCCAAACGCTACAAAAAAAAAAAAAGTAATCTCTAATCATCTCAATTCCCCCTCCCTGGCAATTGACAAACCTGTCTCTTAAGCTCATAAATTATCACATTGGGGTTGTCTCTTTTTCTTTTTGTCTTTCTCTTTTGTTTAACAGTAAAGACATTTATAATCTCAATAAAAAGTCCAGTGTAGAACATCTGCCAAGGTTGGTGCTTATTCCACCATCCTGAGCTAGTTGGTATTTGTCTCAGGCTTTGATTTCTGAGGTTACAAAAAGGTGCCTACAAAGACAAGAAAGACATTGCCTTTCTTTTTCTGGGATGCCCCATTTAACAGCAAAACAAACAAACAAACAACAACAACAAACCCTTTCCTAGGAGTCTGCCAATATATCACCCCTCACATTGGCCACAATCACACTACATGCTCATGGCTAAACCATTCTTTAGGAAGTGGAAAGAGATCTCTGTGATTGGTTTAGGTCAATGGTTCATAAAGTGTGATCCCTTGATCAGTGGCAGTATGATCTGGGATTTGTTAAAATGTACATTTTTGGGCCTGACTCAGGTGTAGGATTCTAGAATCTGCTTTTTAAATAAGTCTCTCAGGTGCTTCCAATGCAGGATAAAGTTTGAGAAGTGATGATTCAGAATATTCGGGATTTACACCTAAGTCGGGGATATATCCATCTTACTTGAAGTTATTTGGATACCTCTAAATAATCAGGATTAGCAAAGAAGAGAGCAATTGAGATTGGTCAAATTCGCAGAGGCTGCATGGAAACTTCTACACTCATAGATGCTTCCCATGGTGACCAAGGGCCCTATAGGTCCCACACTTATAACCATCATGCTAACTCTATGTTTAGTATAAAATTCTCTAAATTATAATCCTCATGAGGTCAGGAATCTCATCTACTTTGCTTACCACTCTATCCCAGGCACTAACTTGTACCATACAGAATACACAGGAGGCGCCCCAATCTTCTCTAAATTAATAGTATAATCCAGCAGTTACCAACCTTTTTGGCACCAGGGACTGGTTTCATGGTAGACATTTTTTCCTCCCAGGATCAGGGGGCGGGGAGGTGTGAGTGAACAGGATGGTTCAAGAGCTTTACATCTCCACCTTCGATCATCAGGCATTAGATTCTCATAAGGAGCCTGCAGCTGAGATCCCTCACAGGTGCAGTTTACAGTGGGGTTTGCACTCCTATGAGAATCTAATGCAGCTGCTTACCTGACCGGCAGCAGAGCCCAGGTGGTGACGCCAGTGATGGGAAGTACCTGGAAACGCAGGTGATGCTTTGCTCACTTGCCTGCGGCTCATCTCTCCTGCTGTGGCTCTCTCCTGGACTCTCTCCTGGGCTCTCTCCTGCCATGTGACCCAGTTCTTAACCGACCACAGCAGTACCAACCTGTGGCCTGAGGATTAAAGACTACAGGCATAATCTTACCAATGCTTAAATGTCCCATTTTGGTGGGAATGGGGATAATTCTAGAAGCAGGAGAATTTTAAAATGCCATTTGACACTTGTTCATTATTTGGAGCTGTGCCTAGTATCTCAAATCTCTGGTTCTCTTTATGGAAGAGCTTTCCTTTGGAACTAGAACTCCTTAACTCATCTGATTGTTACCATATTTGTTCTCTGCTTTTCCAGTAGAAAAAAAATTTTTTTGAGACAGACAAGCTGTCACCCTGGATAGAGTGCTGTGGCATCACAGCTCACAGAACCCTCCAATTCCTGGGCTCAAGCAAGTGTCTTGCCTCAGCCTCCCAAGTAGCTGGGACTACAGGCGCCTGCCACAACGCCCGGCCATTTTTTGGTTGCAGCCATCATTGTTGTTTGGCAGGTCCGGGCTGGATTCAAACCCGCCAGCTCAGGTGTACGTGGCTGGTGCCTTAGCCCATTGAGCCACAGGCGCCAAGCCTTTCCAGCAGAAATTATTAAGCTTCTAATTAATTCAGATGAAGAATCTCAACACTAAAGTCTCTAGTTCAAGTGCAGGTTACACAGACAGTGGTATCTTTATTTGACTAGTGCACTGTAGACCCAAGGAAGTTAAGTGACGGGTCCAGACAGCCACCCTGTTTAAATCCTGGCTCTATCATTTCCCAACAGTGTAATTTAGGAAAAATTTCTTCTTTTTTGCGCATTTCTAATTGTGTGGCAATATACCTATATATTATTTATTATCTTAACAATTGTTAAGTTTACAGTTCAGTGGTATTAAATACATTCATAATGTTGTGCAGTCATTGCTACCATCAATCTCTGTAACTCTATACCCATTAACTCTTAGCCTAGGAACTTTCTGTCTCTATGATTTTAACTTCTTTAGGTACCTCATATAAGTGGAACCACACAGTATTTGTATTTTTGTAGCTGCCCCAATTCAGTTAGTATAATATTTTTAAGTTTCATTCATGTTGTAGTATAGTTCAGAACGTCCTTCTTTGTTAAAGCTGAATAATGTTCCATTGTGTGTGGGTGTCACATTTTGTTTATCCATTCTTGATTCATCCACTGATAAACACTTGGGTGGCTCTCATGTTTCAGTTATTATAAATAATGCTGCTGTGAAAATGTCAGACACAAATTTCAAGACCCTGCTTTCAATTCTTTTTTTTTTTAATTTTATTATCTTTATCATTAAATCATAGCTGTGTACAATAGTGCAATCAAGGGGTACAATGTGCTGGTTTCATATACAATCTTAATTATTTTCATCAAACTGATTAACATAACCTTCCTGGCAATTTCTCCGTTATTATATGAAGACATTTGTATTCTGCATTTAGTAAGGTTCTCCTGTAGCCTTCTAAGATGCACCGTAGGTGTGGCCCCACCAATTACCCTCCCTCTGCCCCAACCTCCCCCCTCTCCTCCCTACCCTTGCCCCTTTCCCCATATTCTTGTGTTATAGTTGGGTTATACCATTCATATGACAGCTATAAATTAGCTTCATAGTAGGGCTGAGTACATTGGATACTTTTTCTTCCATTCTTGAGATACTTTGCTAAGAAGAATATGTTC
>CAUYON010026876.1:0-19374 GCA_963573935.1 Arctocebus calabarensis | reverse complement strand
TTTTAGCATCACTGAATAAGTGCTTCTGACCTGATGCTGTTCTACCTTTGCCTATTACTGATTACACTAATCAGATTTATGTTTTCCAGAAATGTCATCAAGCCACATGCAATAAAGATGGTTCCAGTCCATGAACCCCTGTATCACTCTCCCTCCAGAGAAACTCTAATTGCCCCTTTCTATCATCGCCCGATTCAGCAGGAAGCAGTTAGATCAAATCTTTGCCCCTTTTCCCTAACAGCAGTTGGAGTTTCTACTTGGAGAGGGAGAATTGATGCAGGACATTTGGCACCCTCAGCTCAGTGAGCCTCCTCCTTGCCGGTGTCGGTGCTGCGGCAACCAGCTGAAGAACTAGCAGGCTGGATGACTGGCAAGGAGGGGGACCTCCAACCCCCACCGGAGGTTCCAATAGCCAAAAAGGCTGGACAACTGCCGAGGAGACACCTGTTCCTACATGTCTCCTTCACTTTACACTTAGGACTAAATGTGGAACCCCCATTTCCTATGCCTAGGTCAATTTCTTGTGAATTTCCTTGGCCTCAATTTCCTGAATGGATGGTATCCATTCAGTGATACATTCATTCACCTTGCCCCCAGCGGAAGGGACTGTATTCATTCGTTTCCTGGCCACGGAACCCATACACCTATATATACCCTGAGACTAAAGGTCTAAAGGAGAAGATGGGGAAAGACCGGGAGAGAAACGGAGAGAGCTTCTCTCTCCCCACTTGAGTTCTCTCCCTCTACCAGGAGCTTTAGTGTTTTCTGTATTCTTTTTTGTAAATAAATTCTGTCTTACCACTGGGGCAGGGCGTGGTGGAAATAATGTAATGAAGAATAATAAAATACATGTATTAAAAAAAAAAAACGAAATTGGTCTGAAATTCTTCCTTTTACTTAGGTCTTTACCTGGTTTTGGTATCAGGGTGATGTTAGCTTCATAGGATGTTTTGTGGAAATATTCTTTCCTTCTCAAGTTTTTGGAATAATTTCTGCACTATAGGTATAATCTCTTCTTTGAAGTTTTGATAGAATTCTGGTATGAAGCCATCTGGACCAGGCTTTTTTTTGTTGTTGTTGGGAAATTTTTTATTGTTTGTTCCATCTCAGTTCTTGAAATCAGTCTTTCAGGAGATCTATTTCTTCTTAGTTATATCTATGGAGAGGGTGTGATTCCAGGTATTGATCCATTACCGCCACATTGTCCAATTTCTGGGCATAGATTTTCTTGTAGTACTCAGGGATGATCTTTTGTATCTCTGTGGCATCTGTTGTTTTTTTCCCCTTTATCATTTCTGATTGTAGTTAGTAGAGATTTTACTTTTTTGTTTATAGTTAATTTGGCCAAAGATATATAGATTTTATTTATTTTTTCAAAAAACCAAATTTTTTTTTCCAAATTTTTGTTTTGTTAATTTTCTGAATGATTTTTTTGTTTTCAATTTTCATTCATCTCTGATTTAATTTTGGTTATTTCTTTTCTTCTTTTGGGTTTGAAGAACTAATTGTTCTTCTAATTGTTCTGTTTTCCCCCAATTCCATAAGATGGTTCATGAGTTTGTTGATGTGCTCTCTTTCTGTTTTTTGAATTTAGGCACTAACACAATAAATTTCCCTCTGAGGACTGTTTTTGCTGTATCCCACAGGTTTTGGTAACTTATGTTTCCTTTGTTATATTTGAGGAATTTAACAATTTCTTCTTTTATGTCTTCCTGAACCCAACTATTGTTCAACAAAAGACTGTTTAATTTCCACATCTTTGTGTGAAGATGAATGTTTTTGTTAGAGTTGAGTTCCTCTTTTATTGCCTTGTTGTCTGAGAAGATACAAGTTATAATTTCCATTTTTTTAATTTTGCCAAGATTGGATTTGTATCCTAGGATAGTTGATTTTAGAGTATGTAACATGGGCTGATGAGAAAAATTTATATTTCCTAGCTTTGGGATTGTTCTGTATATGTGTATCAATCCCATTTGTTCTAGGATCACATTTAATCCCTCTATATCTTTGTTTAGTTTCTGTGTGTAGAATCTGTACAGTTCTGTCAAAGGGGTGTTAAAGTCTTGACTATTATGGTGTTATGGGCTATCATATTGCTAGGACCCACCACATTCTGTTTCATAAATCTGGGAATATTTCAATTGGGTGAATAAATATTTAAAATTGAAATGTCTTCTTATTGTATTGTTCCGTTGACTAGTATATGTGTCCATCTTTGTTTTTCTTAACTTGGTTGCTCTAAATCTGCTTGTATCTGAAAGTAAGATTACAATCCCTTCTTTCTTCTGATTTCTGTTTCCTTGAAATACTGTTTCCATCCCTTTACCTTTAGCCTTGATTCATTCTTCAATATAGGAGACAATATATGGATGGCTTGTGCTTTTTTATCCAGTCAGCCAGCCTGTGCCTCTTCAGTGGTGAATTCAGTCCATTGACATTTATTGAGAGAATTTATAAGTCTTGTGGAGTTCTATTCATCTTATTTTGTGAAAGTACATTGTGTAGTTTTATCCTTTGTGGCATTGTGGAACCCAAGTTGTGACCTGTAGCTTCCAGGTGTTTACTTTGGTGGTGGTCCATTGTGGTGGTCAGTGTTGAAAATAGGTTTAAGTATTTCCTGTAGAGTTGGTTTTGTTGTGGTGAACTTCCTCAGTGGTTGTACACCCACAAAAGATTTGGTTTCTCCATCAATTTTGACACTCACTTTAGTGGGATATAGAATTTGGGGCTGAAAATTGTTTTACACACAATAAATGAGAAAATTCCATGAAAGTTATGTTGAACAGTTGGATGAAAATATTTTAGATTACATATGAAGTCCACACACTGTACCCCATGATTGCACTAATGTACACAGCTATGATTTAATAAAAATAAAAATAAACATAATAATAATAAAAGAATGTTGAAGGTGGATAACCACGCTCTTCTGGCTTGAAAGGTTTCATTTGAAAAGTCTGCTGTGATCCTAAAGACTCTGCCTCTGTAAGTCAGTTTGCACTTACATTTGACTGCTTGCAGAATTTTTCATTTCATCTTGACTTTGGGCAGGTTCATTACAATGTGTCCTTAGTAAAAGTTGGGTAAAAGTTGGTCTTTAGTAGAAGTTGGGTAGTTTTCATATATGATGGTCTCCAGTAGGGCTTCCATTCCTTTGGGACAATATTCTTCCCCTTGAGGAATCCCTATTATCTGTATATTTGAACATTTTATGAAGTATCATAGTTCTCTAAGTGCCTGTTCTGCTTTCTCTCTCTTCTTTTCTTCCTCCTTAACTACCTGGGTTAACTCAGAAACTTGATCCTGTAGCTCTGAGGGTTTTTCTTCTCCATGGGGTAACCTATTTTTTCTACTTTCTACTGCATCTTTACATTTCTTGATTGTCTCCTTCATTTCCTTAAGCTCCGTCATATCCTTTCTATATTCTACATCTATCTTGTCTGTATTTTGGTTCTGTCTCTCCACTTTCTCTTCCATTTCCTTTATTGTCTTTACCATCTATATTTTAAATTCCTTTTCTGTGAAATCCATTAATTCTTTATAGGTGGAGTCTTTTGTATTAATTGCCTCATGGTCCCTTGGGGAAATTCCTCTATCTCAGTTTTTCATGTTGCCTGACTTTTTCTATTGATTCTTCCTCATGTGTTCTATCTTCTTGTACACCTCTGTGTCCTTCTTTTTACTTCTCACTGCCTACTTGCTACAAATAGAAGTCCTTGCTCCTGATGACAATATGTTGCGATATGTTTCTGGGACACCAGGTGGTGCTGTGGGTTTTTTCAGAGACAGAGAGCACATCCAGCAACCTTTATGGTCCTTATTCCAAGCTTAGTTCCCTTTGTTGATCACTTAATTGTTTTCTGGGCATTCAGAGTCTGCCGGGTTGGGATCTTAAACTTCACAAAAATTCTTCAGGGGCAGTTCTCACAGTGACCTCTGACTCCATTTTCCGTGGGAGTCCCTCAGCCTGTCCCATGAGTGGAATTCTGATCCTGGCAGGTAGAATTAAGATGGCCATGCTCTAGGTTCCTGCTAAGATATTCTCCTGACATTCCCACAATGGCAGGCCTTTGGCCACCCAGACCTTCTCAGTATGGCTTCCTCACCAGCCACCAAACCTATGGCAAATACATTGAAACAGGCATTCAAATGTGGTAGCTATATACTGTTCAAGTCTGCCCATTCTTCTAAGCTTTCCACTAAAAGTGTAGGTTCTCTTAACAATTAAAAGCTCCAGAAAGGTTTACTTCCATCCTGGACTTTTGTGAGGGTCCAGCTGATCCAAACCAGTTGCAATCACTTGCCTAATTCATGAGATTTCCATCTCTCTGGATCATATACTGTATCCATTTTACCACCTCCTTTCTGTACTGTCTGAGCTATGAACTCTGGGTAAGGTCCCCATGACAGGTATGACTGGGTTTTCTCTTTTTCTCTAGTTGTTCTAGGATAGCTCAGCTGAACGATCCTTCTGGCCCTCCATCTTGCTCAGCTCCCTCCTTTTTATCTCTTTGTGTTCATAGTTGAGTTTGTTTCCCCATCAATCAAACATACATAATAAACATATCTTCCTCCTAGAGGAGACAAAAGAAAATGGATGAATGCTTGTGAAAAGTGATAACTTTAGATTAAAAAGAGTGTTATTGATTTGCTCTGTGCTATTTGAATTATTCATAACTTAAGAGGAGAGAGCAGAGGTGCTTAGGGACAACATTTATTGAAAAGTGCTAGTGTTAAAGGTAGGGAAGAATTGAGAGCTAGAGATAAAGGAATTTTCTATTCTCTGATCTTTAATTCAGATATCCCTCTGCAGTCTTTGACAACCAAATGAACACTAGGGAAATTAAGAATTAGCATGGGCATGTCTCTATTGCTTAGACAAGTGTGTACAAGACTATCAATTAGGCTTAAAGCTTCAGTTATGGTGGGTGTCTTTGTTGTATTTTTAACTCCTAATTTCTATCTCTTTTTAAAAACTCTTATGTAATGTTTTTTTCTTTTATTTCAGAATAATACAGGGGTACACATGTTTTGGTTTCATAGTTTGCCTTTGTATATTTTAAGTCAAAGTTGTAGTTGAGCCGCTTACTCAGAAAGTGTGCAAAGTACCTGTGTCATGTATCTGTTGGGTGGGAATTTACTCACCCCCAACTCCTAATGTCTTTGACCACCTTTTATACTTCTTAAAATAGTGTAGGGATGAGAAGAATTTCCTTTTTTTTTTGTGGTGGGGGAATTGAGTCTACAACACAAACTGACAATAAATAGATTAATAGTAAGGAATGGCATACAAATTTGTTAATGTGCATAAGAACATGGGAGTCACAAACAAAGTATGAGAATTAAAGAAGAGCCAGTTGACTGATGTTTTCATCCTGAGGTTAAAGAGAGAAGAGGGCATTGGTGTTTATTGGAAGGGCAGTGGTCTCAAAGTTCATGAGACAGTGAAGAGCAGAAAACATGGCAAGCCCAGGCTGTTCTGTTATGCAAATAAAAATTACTCAGGGAATCTCAGACCTGCTCTCAGGAAGAATAGATGGGAGCTTGTCCTAAAAGTTTCTCTCTCAGACTTTTAAAAGTGTCAGACTTTTAGTCTATTTTTTCTGTGAGTTAATCTTTCCTAGATTGGCAAAGAGAGGGTGGAGGAACCTCAGAGAAAGCTTCTTTGGATCAGCTGTTTGTTTCACTTTGGTAATATAGATTTCCTCTAGATACAAATATCTCCATCAAGAGGATGGCTTTTCAGAGCTATTCCTGGGGTTTGTAGCCCTGTGACTAGCTATCTCAAAATACGCATAAGAAATATATTTTGGGCTGAAATATTCTGGTTTCCTTTAATAGACTTGCCTTTCCTTTGGTTGCTTTTTTTGTCAGCCTCAATACTTCCTTGCACATCATTCTTTATATATCTATATTTAATACAGTCAGTAACTGTATCTCTTTACAATAGCTATCTCAATATACATGTTTGAGGAAAATTTTTAAGTCTGACAGTATTAAGTTTTGGAAAGAATATGGATCATCAGTGAATTTTGCATATCCCTGATGGAGATGTAGGTTTTTACAAAGACTCTGGAGAATAATTTGGTAATATTTTATAAGGGAGAAAATTAAGATATATGACTCAATGATTTACCTTTAATGTTTTCTTGATTGGAAAACAGAGTTAATAATTTTGTATCTACTTCACAAAAGTTTTAGGATTAAATGAATTATTAACTATAAAACAATTAGACTAATACATGTTAGCTCATTGTCAGTAGTAGTATTTGTATTAATGGTAATAATATCTTTATTATTCTAGTTATCTATGTACCATAGAAAACTTGCACATATCCCCAAGATCCCCAAGGAGACCTGTGTACAAATGCTCATGAAATCATTATTTACAATAGCAAAAGAAAAGAAAATGGTAAAGAAAAAGAAAATGTATTAATGGAAAAGAAAATAGATAAATAATTGTGATATTCTTATAATGTTGAAGGAAATTAAAATATGAAATACACTTCTATGGATGTTCATAGTGTCTCAAAGAAAAGTGGCCCTGCAAAGCTTTCTTTTGTGGGGGAGATTTGCATCTCGACAGAAAATCTGCATTAATACAGCAGGGTTTTTTCCTGGGGCCCTCCTTTGCTCAAATATAAGAAAGATTCACCAGAGTTTGACACGTTTAAGATCTGAAAGAAACGTTTATTATCTATTCTCTCAGAAGGCTGACACCTGTCTGGTTTTGTCTGTACAAGACCACCTTTGCTAGCCAGGCCCTGTCCTTTCTCCTTCCCCTGTTTTGCTATGGTCCAAGCTTCTGTTCTTTCTCAGGGTGGTATGTAAGCTTCTGAACCCCAATAGGGGGTTGAGGTAATCCCTCTTACTTGTTCTTCTGTGCCTGTAGAAATACATTTGTGTGCCTCTTTTTATATTAATCTCCTTTTGTGAGTTGACCTTCCCAGGGCCGGGAGGAAGTTTTCCCTTGGCCCCTACAGTTTTGACACTGAGTAGGATACCAAAACTGCTCTGCTGTTCTAGAAGCCACAGTGAAGGGAATCTAGGAACAGATAAGCTGGCAGAAGAGTTAGGATTTTCCACCTAACCCAGTTTTTCTTTCTATGTAATCTAACCAAATGGGTAAACTTACTATTTGTCTCCTTTTCCTCTGCAAAATTTTGATCAACAGGACAATTTGATTTGTATGACTAGTCATGGGTGAAGTGACTGTTGTGTACCTTTTGGTATAAATATTCATATTGTTTGATCATTGTCCTCCTGGAAATAGTCTTAGTATTTGTCTTTGTCTTTCTGTGTTTCTCTGTCATAAAGTGGGGTACCATGGGGTAGGATATGATGGGCCCAAACCCTTATAAGGCCATCAATCAAGCAAGCTGTGCAAATTAGTCAGATTTGTGGCTTTGATCAGACCAGTGTATAAACTTTGCTGGGTTCTCAAAATAAAGACTGTATGGCATTCCCCTTTTCTCTTGTTTTATGCTCTTAAGAGCTTGCATTGTGACTGAAAGATTATCTGGGGAACATGATTTCTGAGTTATATCAAGTGGCTAGACTGAAAATGGCTGGGGTCCCAAAACTTTTGCTCCAGATGTGTCAAGCTTTTGTCTCAAGAGTTTGTCTTAAGAAGTCACATCCATGAGGGGATTTTGTCATCACAACCTTTGTTGCCTGGTTAGTCCTTGGAAAATCTAATCCCAGGAAAGCCTACACAGTGTCATAGATTAATGGGTCTGTGACTGGCTGGTTCCCGACAAACTTGTGGGTTACCAGAGGCACCATAAGTACAAACATGTGGAGGGATCCTTAACCATATGTGGCAATGAGAGTCTTTGCTATATTATTCCTTATTCATGGGAGTGAATTTCTTGGAGGAGCAGATATCATTGGGATTACTCCTTCTATGCCCTTCTGTGATTCTTTCTTAAATAGTAAAAATTTATTCTAAACCTGAACAATTACTTCTGGGCTTTCCACGAAGAGGCTGTTGCCTGAATTTCTCTACTCCAAGTCCTTGAACTCAGCGATTCGAAGAGTGAACCCACAGACCATGCGGATAAGTGACAGGATAGAGTTTGTTGATAGGGAAAGGGACAGAGAAAGAAAGAAGTTTAACAGAAACTTCAGCAGGGTGGGATAGAACCCAAGTGGGAAACTGTTCCCCTACCTATTATCCTCCACGGGGCTTTTTTGTCTACGGGTTTTGTACTGTCTGCAAGCAGGGTGATCTTGGGAATATATGTCACACTTGGCCAGGAGTGGCAGACAGAAAACACTCTGCCCTTGGCAAATAAATATGTTAGCAAATGAATTAGGTCTTCACAGTCCCTGTCCCAAGTGAGGATGTAGGGTATATGTTTTTTTCACTGGGGGAGGTGGGACCTGAAGATGAGATACTGAACAGGTTGCTTTTCTCTGATCTTGCTTGAGTCCAGAGAATGCAGCCTGGAAAGGCTTGTTTGCCTAGGCCTAGAAAATGAGGGGAGGGTGTCCCTATCCAGCTCTGAATGGGGAACCCTGTATCAAGGCTATTGGGTTGAGTTATTATTGGAATAAATGCTTCAGAGACTGTAAGACTACTTCAGGCATTGACCTTTATTTTTTTTTCCTTTTCTATAGAAATGCCTCTCACTAAAAGATTTGTTTGCCTGCCTCATAGAGACCTTGTCCATCTGCAGTGTCACCTTCTGGCATGGGACACAGTTGTTTCACTAAACTGATCTATTTTCAGGACTAAAAGACTTATTCAAAAGATAGGAAATGATATATTTAAATTTTTTCTTTTCTGCTTATCCCACTTTGTCTTTCTCCTCCTCTGCCTGTCTCTTATCTAACAATCTCTAACCCAAATTTCTTCAAAGCTATTGCCTTAGCATTTAATATGTAAAACTTTTTACAAGTTTCAATGCAGAGACTGAAGGAAATCAAAATATTTTACTGCAAATTATACTTCTTTGACATATTTTGAGATGGCTGTTTAGAAAACCAGTAAACAGAAGTGGCCCTGCAGAGGTCTTTTTGTGGGGGAGATTTATATCTGTAGTGAAAATCTGCATTGATGCACAGGTTTTCTCTGAGGCCTTTCCTTGTCTGGATCTAGGAAAGATTCACTGAGAGGCTGATACCTAAAAGACATATTTAATGTCTTATTCTCTCTGAGGGCTGCTACCTGTGAAGTTTCATCTGTGCAATAAGACACCTTTTGATAACCAGGCCTCCTCTTCTCCCATTCCCATAACCTATTTTGTCACCATAACCTGTTTTGCCACAATTTAAGCCCTCCGTCTCTCTGTAATCCAAGGATGGTTTATATATAAGCTTCTGAACCCAATTAGGTTCTGGTAGGGTTAATCACTCTCTGGTTCTCTCCCATGTGCATATTAGTAAATTTGTATTTCATTTCTTTTATTTATCTCCTCTAGTGAGTTTCATTTTTCAGAAAACCTTTAGAAGGTTAAGTTATCTTGGCCTCTACAATATTACATAATGGAATACTGTATAAAAGACAAACATGTCACTCGGGATGGGCCTCGAAACTTTTAAGACTGATTAAAATCTTTTTCAGAAAAAATATATGATACCAATTATACTTAGACTAAAATATGCAAATAGTACTGCATACACTTTTAAAGGAATGATTACAAATGTTATAAATTGTAAAAAAGATATGGAAACAATAATCTCCGAATTCAGCTCATGTTGGGATTAGAAGAAGCTGTAATCAAATACAAAGATTTCAACTGCATGGTTGTTTTATCAGTTAAGTTGGGTGTTCACTATATCTTTCTTTATGCATTTTTTTTCTTTTGCTATATCTTATTTGGGAGGGCTTATTTTTTCTCTCCCAAATAAATTATTAAACAGCAACAAAAAAGAACAAATCATGCATTGGTGAACCAGATGTTTATTTATGAATTTCATATGAATAATAGTTATTTGCCAGCTTAGGAAGACCATATCAAGTAAATACTAGAAATGTTCACATAAGTAGGTTTGGATAGACCTTGAACTCCTAAGATTGGAAGAAAATTGAATACACTGTGTAAATTCATCCAGCAAGTATTCACTAGTGAACACTTATAAAGTTAAGGATGGCAGGATAGTTGACCTGAAAATGAAATAAGTGATTAGCTTTGCCAATTAAAGTGAACTTAATTGCTGTCTGCACTGAGTTTAAAAAAAAAAAAATTTTTGTTTCTTCTTCTTGGGCCCTAGGGCAGGTCTTGCCCATTTATGTCTGAACTATTTTTATAGTCTTGTCTAGATGCTTTGTATTACTTCTGGGCCAGCATTTTCTCTCACACTTAAATTTTTAGAGGGCAGTATTCTGTTTGAAGAACACAGGAAAAGCCATTCATTTATTCAGAGACATATTTGTTGAGAATCTATTATATATTGAAGGAGCTAAGGAAATTTTACCTCAAAATATGACTCCTTGGTATAAAGAATATTTTGAATTAAATATTGGAAGTATTGGAAGAGGTCTTCCCTCTATCTACATAAAACCCCACTAACATGATTGAGGATCAAAAGGGGCTGCTGACTTTCTTTTCTGAATGCTAGCTGTCTCCAAATCATTTAAAACATAATACCTATCTCTTGGGTTAATTTACAAGTCAATTTGTTTCCCTCCATCTATATATCCTCTTTATTATTCACTTGCTGTACTTATACTCCACCTTCTCCTCCTCCCTTCAAAAAGGAATCTATAAAGGTCTCTGACCATCACTGAGACACTAAGTAATCATTCTTGTGGTCCCTGCCTATGCACATGGTATTTGTAAATAAACCTTTCTCTTATTAATCTGCCATAATTGTGAGCTGATTTTTCAGTGAACCAACCAAAGGAAAAGGGTGGATTTTGTTGTGATCCCTATAACACTACACATTGACAGACACTGACTCACCCTTTGGACAGTGTCTGATAAACACTAAAATTAATTATCCAAATGAAAGTTGTGACCATGGGCCAGAAAAATGAGGCATGGGGATGCTCTGGGCAACCTCTTTCTGATGCTATGAGCTGGACATCTTCTCTCCTCACCAGGCCATTCTTGAACCCCACTTCTTGGTGCTTGGCAAGTTAATAAAAGATCTCCCAATGCCCAGATCCTTTTCTGTCATATTAGCACTATTCATGGTTATCATTAAAAATATAAATATTTTTGCATTTTTAGAAAGGAAGAGCGAGAAACAGTGCTATGATTAATTTTTCTACTTAACCATGGGGCTTGTTTTAAAACCATTTAAAATCTAACCATAGCTTTATTGTTCTAACTTAGTCCAGAAATGTTAGCATGGAGCCATATTGCATGTTGAAGAAATATTTCTAAGGACCAAACAGCTTCTTCCAGCACCAAGGGTGTGGTCACATGACAGCAATTGAGGTTCCTCAAGTGGAAATTGGCCTTGGGGATATTTCGGAAGTTATAGGGATTGTAGCAACCACAGTGCCTGGTGTTTTGTTTGTTTATTCCTATTGCCTTATTGACAGCATCTACCCCTGACATAGCATCATTGTCCTTTTATTTATTTAACCACAGAGTTTGATAATAATGATAGTTACTAACATCACATTTGTTATATGTAAAATTAAACCAAGTATTGCCATGTGCCAGGCTCTATTTTAAGCACTTTTTAAGTGCTTCTAGCTCAATCAATCTAAAACTACTAAGGACAAGCCTCTGGTCCTAGCTAGTGGGATTGTGACTCATCATAAGGATGGAAAGCATACTTCAGAAGTGTGGAGCTTCTTACCAAATAAAAGAAAAATGCAGTTATTATAGGATTATGGAGGAAGGCAGAATTTAGGTGAAATTTAACTAAAGCAGCATTCTGATGGACTCAAAGAAATCAGAGCTGTGTGACAGAGTCAGTGTGGTGACCCACCCAAATAGAACCAACCTGCCCAAATAGAATTGACCTGCTCAGGAAGAAATGGATACATGAATGTCCCACCTAAGAAAGAGTGAATGTGCCAGTCCTTACCCTCTGACCCTTTAAATTCCCATCTGCCTTAACCCACGTGATGACTCCTTTCTTGGACTCAGCTTGCTAGCACTTAGGCGGAAGTAAAGGCCAACATTGCCCACACAGAATCTGGATTCCATTTCCTTTCATTTGCATTTTGGAATAATCTTATAATTTCAATCTTTGACCTCTCATTTTAGTGCCAAGAACCCAGGACGCGGAGAAACCTCTTTTTGGGGCCAAGATACACCCTGTGGGATCCAACTAGATAGACTCTGGTTATGACAAGGTGAAGGGAAACAGAACATCCCTCCAACCCCTGCCTGAAATTCATCCATTTAATGGTGAGGTAAGCATTTGTCTAGAAACCCTTTCTGAACTTTTTAAAAACTTTTCTTTCCTTTTCCCCACTTCAACTTCTCTTTCCCTCTCCCTCCATCTCTGGGCCTCTCAAGCAGTTGTATATAGCCTTCTCCTGAGCTTTTTAAAAATGTCTCTTCCCTTTCTCTACTCTGGGCCAAAAAGTTCCAGTGGTGCATGATTCCTAAATCTGGTACCAGTCATGGACTAATCCTTGTGAGTCAGACTTGCCCAACCAGTGCCTTGTTTGTGGGAACTGGGTCAATCTTTGAGCTGGTTAAAATTCACAAGCAGAGGCCTGGTAACCTCTCTGACCCTAGACTCAGCCACCTCCTTCTTCCTCAAGTTCTCTTTACGTCCTCGATATAGTCTCATTTGTTTTTTAACCTCCACTTTCTGACATGGGGACTTCTCAGCCACGTATCTCCTGTCTTCTCCTTTAAACTTCCTTTCAACTCACCTCAAGCCTCTACAGCTCTATCCTGACCTTAAACCTAAATGCCTCATCTTTTTCTGTAGTACTGCTTGGCCCATGTACAAACTAGACAATGGCCTCAAAATGGCACCTATGACCTCTCCATCCTCACTGATCTCAATAATTACTGTCAGAAATTAGGTGAATGGTCAGAGATTCCCTATATCTGGGCCTTTCTTCTCCTCTGAAACATTCCTTCTCTGTGCTCATCTTGTAAACTCTCTCAGACTTTCCTTGTGCAGGTCAAACCAGCTCTCTTCAACCCATCTGAATCTCCATTGTCTTCTTTCAACCCGGCAGACAAAACATTTCCTTCTGCCCCTGCAAAGCCCTTCCTCCTTCACCCTCATTCTTACCTGCAGAATTCTATCCGATTCCCCCCTCTCTCCACTACCCACCACCCGCCTTCTGCTGCATGTGGTAGAGAGAGAAAAGATGGCAGAACCAGGAGAGAAAAGAAACATGGTAGACCCAATTTCCCCACTCCATTCCAGGTCTGGTCACACCTTTGGACCTTCCACTTCCAGATTACCACTACCTCTATACCACCTCTGAGAGGTTGCAGGAAAGGAAGGCATCATCAGGATTCATACTCCCTTTTCTCTCTCAGACCTGTCCCACATAAGTCATTTTGTGGGATCATTGTCCACAGATCTCATAAAATATTCTCGAGAATTTAGATATCTTACCCAATCATATGATCTGACCTGGCAGGATTTATACGATATCCTCACCTACACCCTATTAATATGCATTTTTATCTCTCAGTCAGCACCCAATATCTGGGGGAAAAAAAAAAAAAAACCTTCAAAAATTTCCCCAGGGCCCTCACAACCCCAGTGAGATCCCAATTGACTTGGCCTTCCAGGTGAAACAGCATCTCTCAGAGCTCCAGTTATTGGCTTATGGCATTAGACAAAAGCCAGCTACTTTTTGAAACTCCTTTGGTCAGTCTGAAAAAAGAAAATCTCCCCTGGGATCATGTTTTAAACAGTAGGCTGGGACACTGGGCAAAGCAGTGCCCAAATTCAAACCCTCCCCCCAATCTGCGCCAGGTCTATGAAGGTCCTCATTGGAAGTCTGACTAACCAGGTCCTTTTGAGGATCTGGATTGATGTCACTCCCAGGACCTAGCAGAATTTCCTGACCTCCTGGGCATAGCTGCTAAAGAGTGATGATCCTTGGAAAATCATGATGCCCTCTGGATGCCGTCCTAGCAAACTAAACTCTGAGTATTTTTACTAGAGGAAGGTAAGCTAGCCTTTTTTCTAATAAATATGGGAGAAACCTTTTCTATGCTATCATCTTATAAAGGTCCTCTAAAACAGAGATCGCCATGGTGGGAATTAATGGTAATTTATTGTGCCCTCATGTTACTCCAACTTTGTGTGCTCTAATCATGGCCTCCTTCATTACTGTCTATGATAGGGCCACTAATTATGATCTTTCTCATTCTCAGTTTGGACCAGTAATCCTCCATCTCATCTTCCAATTTATTGACCAGGCGGTCACCCAGAAAACAACCACTCGTATCCTCGGTCTATGTGGATATCAACCACTTTGGACTGAAGACCCAAGAATGTTCCTGTAAACATACTCCTGTCCCCATCGCATTTTCCTTACAGGCAGCCCATACTGCCCCTCATTACACAGGAAGCAGAGGTTCATGCCCATAACCCTGCCTCCTTATAATAGACTAAAAAGACTGGGATGATAGAGTCAATTTTGAGACCCCCTCCAAATAGAACTGACCTACCCAAATAGAACCAACCTGCCCAGGAAGCAGTGACTGCATAAATGTCCCATCCAGGCCAGGGTGAATGTACCAATGCTTACCCCTCTGACCCTTTAAATTCCCATCCACCTTAAGCCACATGCTGACTTCTTTCTTAGACTCAGTTCATTTGCACCTATGTGGAAGTAAAGGCCAGTGTTGCCTCTACAAAACCGGAACTCCATTTCCTTTCATTCATGTTTCAGAATAATATTTTA
Organism: Arctocebus calabarensis; assembly: GCA_963573935.1. NCBI lineage: Eukaryota > Metazoa > Chordata > Mammalia > Primates > Lorisidae > Arctocebus > Arctocebus calabarensis. The sequence continues at coordinate 4,574 of CAUYON010026876.1, read as the reverse complement.
TTTTTGGTCTTTGACCTTCACTGTGTGTCATGGGTCAGCATTAGGTTTGAATGCAAAGTGGACCCTGGATTGGTCCTGGGTCCAATTGGTTACTTTGAAACACCACAGTTAAGGCAATGTGAACTATTACTCCCAGAAACCTTTTATTTTCAGGTCTACACATGAATTATAAATCCCTGCTGCTTTTCTGTGACAAATGACTAAAGTCCTCTAGGTTTTAATAGAAGTCTTTTGTGGGAAGCCTCCAAGAGCAGAGGCTAACAGGCTTACAGTCATTGAGGAAAAGAGGACCTTAGTTCTGTACCTACAAGGAACTGAATTCAGTCAGTAACCAGAATGATCTTGGAAACACTTTCTCAGAGCTACAAGAAAGGAATTAAATTCTTTGATTTCACCATTGTGAGACCCTTAGCAGATAAGCCAGGTGAACCCAATTGGTCTTCCTAGGTATAGAAACTGTGAGATATTAATTAAATATGTGTTAGGAAAAAAAAAGTCAGCCACATGTTTCATTCATACTGCTGTGACTTCAATCAGTGATGTTTCTGATAGTGTATGTTCTTAGAGAGCAAAGTTTCTCAGTGAAGAAAGCAGTTGTCATCCAGCAGAGATGGTTTTATTACACTTCCCAACCTCAGTATGTCCTTGGGAGAAATATTGTTTATTGTGAATTTTGCAACTGGTTTCATCTTTTGATGTTATCCAAGTCTGATGAGTGGCCAGATTTTTTACTTTCTCTGCCCAAATTAATTTTTACCTTCAAAACATTAACTTATTTAATCCTCAAAAAATGCTAGGAATAGGTAAGATTACAGCCTCATTATTATTTATCAAGATAGAGCCTCACTCTGTCACTCTGGGTAGAGTGCCCTGTCTTAGTAGTTGACAGCAACCTCAAACTCCTGGGTTCAAGTGATCCTTTTGCTTCAATCTCCCAAGGAGCTAGGATTATGGGCTCCTGCCACAATACCTGACTGTTTGTTTCTATTTTTAGTAGACATGGGGTCTCACTCTTGCTCAGGTTGGTCTTAAACTCTTGAGCTCAAGTGGAGCAACTTGCCTCGGCCTCTCAGAATGCTAGGATAATAGGCACGCGCCACCACGCTCAGCTTATTCTTATTTTACAGATGAAGAAACTGAAGCAGCATAAGTATGAAATTGCTTTGGGGGCATGGATCATTAGGAGTTGGACCAGGTTTTGACTCAAGCTGTTTGTCTTCAAAATCTGGTAATTTACCACTATCTTGCACTACCAAGGAGCCTTTGTACTCAAGCAATAACAAATACTAGTGAATGGAAATAGAATTGCTTTTAGGGGAAAAATTAGTTATGAATATTTCTCAGGCCAGAATGTGAAAATGGTTAGTGTATGTGATTGGCACAAATAAAGTGATTGAGCTGCTGTGCATTATCCACAGTGGAAGCACTGGTGCTTGCACTCATTCACTATGTACAAGGGGCTGATATGTATATTAACCCACCTTACAAAAGTGCTTGAGAACTAGCATATTTCTATTTTACAGACGGGCAAATATTGGCCCACAGACATGAAATAACTTGCCCTAGGTTGTGTGAATTGTTACAGGTAGCTGGGATTCTCACCCCAGAGGCTGGGATCCTCACCCCAAAGTCTGATTTTTTAGCTACTTCATTATAGGGGAATACACAAGAATTAGGGGACACAGAGACATAAAGAAGGAAAATAGAAGTAGAGGTGATGGGATGGGATGGCTATGTCCCATTGCCAGGGAACAGAATGGCTGTGAATCTCACATGGCAAATATTCATTTTGAAGTTATTTGAATTGCTGTGATGTAAACATTGCTCTCTCCCCAAATATACTGTACAAATAAAGGTCTCATGTAAATGGGATCCTTTTTTAGTAGACATAGGGATCAGGAAAAGGTTATGAATTCCATATTTGGTTTTAAAAAGTTGCAAGGTATTGAATGGAGGGTGTATAATTCATGGGAGGTTGAAAATAGAAGCCAGAGGGAAATAGAAGTACACAACCTTAAATATATACATTTTGTAGGGGAAGGTAGAGGGAAGCTTGACACTTTCAAGAACATACAAAGATGCTTTAAATTTTTTTTTAATTATTATGAGTACATAATAGTTGTATATCTTCATAGGGTATAAGTGATGTTTTGATACAAAGATATGATATGAACTAATCAAATTTGGGTAACTGGGATAGCCATCACCGCAGGCATTTGCAGAGAAGTTTTGAATCAATCTTATCTAGGTCTTAAGAAGCTAGAAGACTTTAGTTGACACCCAAGTTCCATTTCCATCAAGCAGTTTCGAAGGGAACACCCTAAGAATTGAATTTAATAAAATGAGTAGCAGGTGATGTATTATTAATTACTAATTACCTCTGGCACCTAGCATCAGGCAGATAATAGTCTCTGAGTAAATAAATATTTGCTGAATAAAAATAATGAATAAATTAATGCTTAATTATTTTAGAACAACACTAATTAATGAATAGAAGAAATCAATTATTTCATTCTATTGTGCTTATAGACAACCAGAAGATTCATAGTGTGCCTAGAAAGACACATTATGTCTTTCTCTTGTGATTTAGAGTATCAGCGCTAATGCCCTCCAGTTTATGACCATAGCCCCTAATGTATCAGTTGTGACTAAGAATACCAAGTTGGTGGTACTTGATTCATTAAATTCCATGTAACTAAAGTCAATTTGATGAGATAATGCACATTAAATGCAAAGTAGAAAGTCTTTTGTGACTGTGTTCTTTTCCTTCCTCAATTTTTGTATTACCCCTTTTCTAAAATGGAAAACATTTTATAGTTCATGATAATTTTTAAAGCCAAATTTTTTTGAACATGTTTAACCTTTTTTTTTCTTTTGGTGATCATTTTAATGAACATTTGTTTACCCTCCATTATTCACTGAGGGTACATTTTTGAGCTATGAAGCAATGGTGGTCTTGAGTGCAGGTAATTGGCAGCATTCATGGTTACAAATACCAGAATCCAATCTACTAGTTCAACAATGAAATGAATTGATTCCAAGATAATTAAATAGATTGTAGCATTTCAGACAGCCAGCTATGTAGGCATGGAGGCTGTGCAGCCAGGAATGATGCCCAAGTGGCACCACTGGCCTCTGTTCTAGGAGAGACTGAAGTGTTGCCATGGTCAAACACTAACTCTATAGCCTTTTCTACAGGCACTCTGTGTGGAACAGGCAGATGTTCCCATGGTAACTACTTTCTTTTACAAATCCACGTTGGGAAAATGTGGTTGGTGGGCTTGAGGTCATGTGTCCCTGCCGCAGTTACAAGAAGATCTGGAAAAGTAAATGAGGGAATTCTGGCTTCTCCCTAAAGGAGATAGACTTATAATACAGAACATTCTCCAAACACAGAAAGGCTACTCCAGACACACTGGATAGTCACACATGTGGTACATGTCCACCACAGTCATGTGTCAGATGACAGTACATGCTGAGGCTTACTTTGGACAAGGAGGGATTTCCTTTAAAGGATCTGAGTCTGCTGCCCCATCTTACTTGGTCTTTCCTGGTTTTATCTTTTCTTTACAATTACATGTCATTTCTTCTCACTGCTGATTACAAGAATAAAACCTGTTTATTTTTCTTATTAGTTATAATAGGTAAAATTTACAACATTCCTTATCTGTTCCAGCTCTAGGCAAGAACATTTTACAAAGGTTTAAAATGCATTCTTCATAAAACCTCTGTATACCAATGAGACAGATGTCACATGTAGTCTCTCAGCCTTGGACATGTACTTTATGGGATAGGAAACTGTAGTTCATAGCAGTTAAGGTACCTGGTAGGATCAGGGATGGGAGACAGAGTAAGTGACAGAGCTGAAATTTTAGCTTAGGTACCCATGACTCCTGCCCTATATACTTACTCGTCCTGCCTATTGTGTAAAATCTGTCTCTAATGTTCATACACCTGGTGGGTCAATAGGCTAAGAATTGTCCTCCATGTTGCCCAAATATTTAGAGGTAACTAGGTTGGTTTTCTCTGCCAAGATAGTGAATGAAGTGTTCTGAATTCATATAACTTAAAAAAAATTCTAAAATGTGAACAAGGTGATTATTGCTTAATGCTTCTCCTCCTTCGAGAGAGAAAAACAAAACAGCTGCACTGTGTTGGAGTTATTCTTATTTCAGCTCTGTATCCAGTAAGTTGGGAATGCTGATCTTGTTGTGTGACCGGAGACGCAAGGGGCTATAGCTTTACCTCAGGTGTAGATCTGCAATGCAATGTTAAGAGCACAAGAAGCAGGCTACAAGCTCTTTTGTGGCAAATAGCCAATTAACTTTATTTTTCACTACCTTACATATTTTCGCAGTCATGTGCACACTTAAATCTGTGGTTTACAATATTCATTATTTGACTTTAAACTTAAGTGGCAGATATCCTGTCCTGGAAAACAGCACAATACTCTTCTACTTTTAGGTCTTAAAAAATCTACATAAAATAAGAGAGAGACAGAGCTGTAGGAGAAGTATTTCCTCATGTACTTAATAAGTTAACCTTAAATGGGTCTTTGACTTTGTTTCTTCACA
>CAUYON010026875.1:0-17868 GCA_963573935.1 Arctocebus calabarensis | reverse complement strand
GAGGTGGGATCTCACCTAATGTGCACATTGTGAGGGTGTATGGCACCCCCACCCCCTGGGTGAGGGGCTCTTCTACAAATGGAACTTTACCCTGAAAGTGAGAACAATATAATGTAAAAATTGTACCCTCATATTAATTTGGAAAAATAAAAAATACTCAAGAGAAAAAAAAAAAAGAAAAACACTGACTCTGTGAAGATAGCATTTGAATCATACACCAGGAGTTTGGCTAAAAGTCCATTAGTGAAGATAGGCAGGAAGAAGATTTTTTATTAAATCATCATCCCACTCAAAAAATACTAATGCTAATGTGATTTCTTTCATTTTCATCTAATTTTTATGAAAAATTTTGAGGTAATAAATATAGCATTTCTGGAAAGAAATAAAGTAAATATCTTTCAAAACGAAAAAACAAAAAATAAAATAAAAAGATGAAAAATGTTCTCTGAGAACATTGCCCCTCCCCCCCAGTAGAACAACACTAAAGAGAGGTTCACACTTCCTGATCTCACAAAGAGGTATAGACACGCAATGACGTTAAGTCTTTCAGAAATCTTGGCCACAAGAAATGCAAACTTTTCTACCTGTCCCCTGGCAGGAGCTCAAAACTGCAGTTGCTGGAAGTTATCCTGAGTGACTTTGGTAGACATCTGGTATTAAGAGACATTCTCCTTCTGTGGCAGGGAGAATGGGTGTTGACAGCTCAAGCGCTAGAGACAGGATTTAAATCCTGAGCATGATCCTTGAAAGCTGTTCAGCCTCAGTTTCCTCATTTGTGAAAAGTGCATTTCCTCTTAGGGCAGTGGTTCTCATTTGAGGCCAGTTTTGTCTTCCAAGGGACATTTGGCAATATCTGGAGACATTTTTGACTGTCACCACTGAGGGTGGGGATGAGGAGGATGTCACTGGCATCTGGTAGGTAGAGAGGCCAGGAACGCTGCTGGGGATCTTAGAATGCATGGAGCAGCCCCCACAGCAAGTGAGAATCATGCCACAAATGTGCATTGCGCCAGGGCTGAAAACCTGCCTTTGGATTATTCTGGTAGTTAATACAATAAGCCATGAAGAAGCTCTTAAAAGAGCACCTGAATCAGCTTCTTCCATTGTTACTCTAGCTTTATTCTCATAAGATGCCACCCAGTCTATCTACAGGTGACTCCATTAACTGCAGTCATGGTAATACCCAACAGAGCTGGCTGTATCTGCAGTTTTTACGTCTATGAATACCAGGCCATTTCATATAAGCAACTTGAGCATCTGCAGACCTTGGTATCTCTGTGCGGTGGGGGGGGAGGGGGTGCATGTACACACGCACATGTGTTTCCTGGAGCCAATCCCCCTCAGATACCAAGGAATGAGTGTAATTTGTTAACAACATAAATAATTTACACCCTCACTTCCCTCCCTGTTGGACACACACTAATCTCAGGGTGCTGCTCCGAGGAACAGAACGGCACTCAAGCGTGGGCAGTGTTGGAGAGGGGCTACCGAATCCTAGGCTCGGTTCCCACCTGGAGCTGAAGTCGCAGCTAGGCAGCGCAGGCTGCCCGGGACGAGGGAGAGCCTGTCTCTCCAGGCTCAGCTTCACTCGCCTAGCTCTTGGCTGGACAAACACAGGCTCCTCAACCTCTTTTATATCCTTGACGGAACTGTAAGTACCCACCTGGGTGACAAAGGCGGCGTGGGAGTGCGGCTGCTAGCGGGGCTGATGAAGAGGATTGCTTCCCGACGGGGCGGCCCCGGAGCAGGAGCAGAGCAGGGAGTCTCCTCGGGCCCCAGCACAGAGCTCGTCTCTGGATCTCGGGTGGGCCGCGTCCCTCTCAGCCCTGAGAGAGGGCTAATGCTGAATAAGTGTCCTCAGGTTCAGTGGGTGACGTGACTGAGGGAGACATTTCGGGAGAGCCACAGTCCCCAGGGAGCCTTCTCAGTCCTGACAGGGCCTCACGTCCAGGGCACACTGCTGCTGCCAACGGGGGCATCTGTGTGGAGCCCCCCAGGTGCCCTTCCCAGTCACGGGGGAGGCTTGAAGTCAAACATTCAGCCTCTGAAGTTTCTCTCCGAGGAGGGGCCGCGACTGGGGGTGCACTCTGATGGTGCCATTGCCTGCCGGACATCCTGCTTTCCCTCCGCCGGCAGGGAGTGCTGCTGTCCTGGGGAGCGTTTCAGGGGGCACGACACATCCGAGGGGTCCTTCTCAGTCTTTTACGGGGTCTGCAGGACGGTAAATCTCAGGCCCTGAAGCCCTGCTCTCTGAGGGTGCGTGGGTGTGGGTGCTGCCTGCATATGATAGTTCTGAATCTTTGCTGGCGCCTGACAGCCAGCGCCACGGCTCCCCAGGCAGGCGTCAAAGAGCGCTGAAGAGGAAGTTTCTCATAAGCTTCTGCCCGACAGGTGGTCTTTCCTGACCTTTAGGGAGGCCTGAGGATAAGCAAGGCGTTTCCTCGGGTTTAGAGGGTGTTTGTGGAAAGTGGAGCAGTTCTAAGGAGCAGCCTTTTCCCAGACACTTTTTCCAGGCCTTGGAGAAGCCTGAACATCCACAAGAAATCTCCTCAGCCTCGAGCTGCTGTCCTGATGGGATAGAGTTCTGAAGACAGCTGCCCCCCAGACCTCTGAAAACCCGGGGCATCAGCCACAGGGCTCTTGAATTTCTGTAAGAGCTACTGCTGGGACAAGCAGGTCATTCCGAGAGGCCGGGCTGTCTGCACAAAGCCAAGAAACCCAACCCAGAGAAGGCTCCGAGGACCTCACTGGGAGGATCCCAACTCCCGCTAGCAAACCTATGAAGTTAGCCATTTCTTCTGCCTCGTAAGGACCCAACTCTAAGTTCTCTAAGGAGGAGCTCAACAGGAGAAATTCCTCCATACTTAGAACGCCAGAATTTTTTGATAGGGTGTCCAAAGACATGCCACGGACGATGACAGTCTAAATTAACCAAGCCAAAGAACCCTGAAGTTCTTGAGACTGCAGATCGAAATATTAACAGCTGTTTGAGCTCACCCCCAACGGACTTGGTGTTGAAAACCCTATTTGAATCTGGGTAAGAAACCCCTCCTTGTACAAAAGGGAGAAATAAGATGATTTTAGTAAACTGCCTTCACTCCCCTTGTGCCTCTTTTCATCACCAATAGCTAGAGAACGGCGAGTCTTGGGAGGAAGGGCTGTCTGGGGGAGGTCGTAGGCACCCCAAAGAAGCTCGGCACCATGTCCGATCTGGCAGAGAAGCAACCTGTTTGTGCCAAATCTGAAGTTAGAACCAAGAAGCAACACACAAGATCCCAGAAAAGGTACCTAATCCTTAGGCAAGTTACGCCAGTCCCGAGTCAGTGCACGACCTTGCTAAGGTAACTCCTGGTTTTGGTCTCTCTTGCGCCAGGCCAGGCCCCTTCTTGCTAGCGCCTTACACACCTAGCTCAGGACCCCCTTCATGCCTTGGATTAGGTATCAGCTGATAGGGAGTGGCTGTCTCACTTTTCTCATCCTATCCACATTTTACCAAGTATGTGTCAAGTTTTTTATTTCTCCAAAGATACTTCTCAGATACTTAAGTCACCAGCCCTTAATGTTTTGACATATATCAGAATCACCTAGAGCAGTGATTTTCAACCAATGTGCCGTGAGAGGATCTTAGGTGCCACAAAAATCTTCAATGATAATTAATTAAATTATTTTCAAAAGACGTTCAAAGCACACTAATTCTTTTTGTTTTCACTTTTCTTTTATCAGCATAATTTAAATGTGCTGTGAAAGTTTAACTATAGGTTCAAGTGTGCCATGAGATAAAAAAAGGTTGAAAAACTCTGATCTAGAGGACTTGCTGAAAGATAGATTGCCAAAGCTCACTCACAGAGCGTCTAATTTCTCGGGTCTGGGGGAGGGCCCAAGAATGTGAATATTCTAATGAGTTACCAATACTTATACTTCTGATTCAGGGATTACATTTGGAGAACTACTGCTTTACGGCAACTCACTACTTCCTGGCTAATAATTTTGATTATTACAGGTAAAATATCTCTCAATAACAGCTCATGGACCACCTGCATCAGAATCACATGCTCACATTTTTACATACAAACAGACAAACTTCTGTTTCTCACTTAAGATCTACTGAATCAAACTCCTAGTAAGAGGAAGACCCCAGGAATCCAAAATGTGAGCAGGTGTTTCCTAAGTGATTCTGATGTGCTGTAAAATCTGAAAGCTACTCATGTTGCCCTTGAGTATTGGCATAAAATGTGGTGTTTTTATATTGTTATTCCATGTATTATAGGACTTTAACAAATTTAGGACTTTATTAAGTGCTCCCCAGTGTAAGGCATTGTATTTGAAAACATTTTTAAACTCTGAATTGATAAGCTTACATTAGCAAGAAAGAAATAAAGCAACAGTACTAGCAATTGAGTAAATGACTAACAGTGTCTAGCAGATTGGCCTTCAGGTGACGTAAGTCTATGAAGTTGGATGTAAGCATGGAATTAGACATTTGAAGGACAGTCTCAGCCACGGTCTCCTGACAGCTCAGCGGTGTTGTTACTAAGCAAACATTAGCAACTCATTTCACCTCTGTGGGGCTTGGTGCTTGTGTCTGTAACATGACAATAGACATAACAGCGGCAATCCCAACAGCACTAGCTAATAGTTAACACCAATTTAATGAGCTCATGCTATGACTGTCCTGCAGCCCTCACAACTGGCCAAGATAGAATTGATGAAATCCTCGCTTTACAAAAGAGTAACGTGCCCAAAGTTGTACAGTCAGTATTCAGGCTGCAAACCAAAAGTAAGTGCTCCTGAGAGGGGCTTTCTAGTCATCTCTGACCATGGAAAGGTTCGGAGACACTGTGAAGATAAGATGTGAAATGTTTAGCTGAAAGCACGGGGATTAAAGCAGACAGGTAGATGGAATTAGGAGATAAATGAAAAAGACGTAAATCCTTGTGATGGGATTAGGTATGCCAGATAAAAATACAAGACACGTAGGGAAATTTAACTATCAAATATACAATAAAAATGATTTAGTAAAACTATATCCTAAATACTGAATGGAGCTTACTTATACTAAAGAAGTATTTGTCGTGTATTCAAATGTCAGTGGGTGTCCTGCATGCTTTTTAAATCTGGCAATCTGAGATGGGAAGGATAATGGCCAGGGAGTGGAGAGGTGGGAGGACAGGAGATAGAACTCCTGGGGATAGATTTTCAGCTGCAAAGGGTGTGTGTGCGTGTGTGTTTTCTTTGGAGGAGGACCAGCAGGGGAAGGCAGGGGCATATGACAGGAGTTTGGAGGAGGTAGTCTAGCTTGGACAACAAAACATTTGCTGCCAAGGAGATGAGAACATGAACATTTGCCCTGTGATTACAGCAGTGACTCATTGTGTGATCTTTGATAAATCACAGCCTCTTTGTTACACAGGCTCCATATCAGCGAGATAACAGTATCTGCCTTATTTCCACAGCACGTGAAAACAAGATCACTTGTGCAGTGCTTATAAATCCCAGAATTGAAGGAGAGGCAGGGGAATTGTATTTTTCCTATATTAAGTCAATGAGAAAAAAAATCATCTAGAAGCCCCAGTTAAGCTTGGGAATCTTTTCTAATTTTCTGGAGAAGTGCGCACTAGATAATGATTCCAACCTAATACTGGATGCGCTGATTACAGCCTACACTTTGTTTCCCTGCCTTAATTCACATACCTGAACATTTCCCTCGTTAGCTGAGTGCATCAGCCCCTACCTGAATCAGCAGAAATTAGCAAATTCAGGCATCAGCTGTTTCTTTCCTGTATTTAACAGGAATCCTAATGCAACCCAGATTTCCTAGGATTTATTTTTTCATAAGTGCCAAAGCAGCACAACCCCAGAGGGATCTGAGCTAGGAGCATGTACCCATAAAACATGGTATCTGTTCGCGGTTCCCTTTGCACTGAATCTGCAAATGAAAGGGGCTCTAATTATCTTTGGAGGTAGGAGTCCAGTACATTTCACTGAGCTTATGTACCTTGCTAATAAAACGAATAAACCCAAGAAACAAGAGCCATGGAGGGGGAGAGGGTTGGTGTTTCCAGTGATATTCCAGAGGCCTCGGAAGATCCTCATACGGTAAGGGCCAAAGGCAAAACCTAGAGTCAGTGAGTGAAACAGGAGAGAGCCCCAAAGAAGGCCCAATGGAGATGATTCCAACCACGTTCAAAGGACGGCAGAAGAGGGTGAGAATTTAATTACTACAGATTGTAGGTGGGCACCCTGAAACACCTTCTCATACTGACAACCGTACTGTCAAGGGCATGAAAATCATGAAATTACTATGACATCCTGATTGCTGGCAAAGGACTTCCACATATAGTAATTCATTTAATCCTTACTGTATTGATGAAGAAATTGAAGCAGATAAAGATGAAATGATTTACTCTGGCGCATATAGGGAGGCGATATTCGAAACTTGGTCTACCAAAAGCAGGGCTAGGATTTTCTCCACCACACCCAAAAAGTATTTTCCAAGTGATATAATTAATACCTGCCAAACTGTGGCTTTCGTCCTCTTACCAACAGCTGTTGAAATTCCCACCATTACCATCCCCTTTGGGGTTAGGCAGGGAAGGAAACAAAATTATATATTGTATAAATAAGATTAGGCAGTGACAGGGAAAGAAATCAGGGACTAATTCTCTCTGGGTGTTTACTCTTGTTGTCATCTTGGAAAGCCAAGTTGGGAAACATAATTTATCGGCGTTTATTGATTCATTGATTCATTCCAAAGTGTATATGCTAGATACCGTGCTGGGTTCCGTGTATTCAGTGGAGTGTAAAAGAGCCCTACCATGGTACTTGCCTGCACGGGGTAAGAGACCATGGGCATGAAGACAGACAAACAAGTAAATGAAAGCCTGAATGTCTAAATTCCAACTGTGGAGAGCACAGTGGGGGGTAATGAGAGGGTGTTTTAAGAATAAAACACAAGGTTGGCTTCTCGGGTTTAGAGCAGACCATTTTAATATGGTGATCTGAAAAGTGAGATGGGACTTTCCGGGGAAGGGTGAGTAGAAAGCACCTGAGTGAAGACTCGGATGGGGAGACAGTGCCCCCCCTTCCAGGAGCCCACTATTTGGCCTGTTTTCTATGCTGCCAACAGCAGCACAGCCTGGCTCAGGGTGGGGGGCAGCGCCAACAGGAAAACGGGATCCAAGTGAACTTCAACTTGGCCCAGGTCTCAGGTGTGCAATTTCACATACAGGTGGTGGGCCAAGCACTTTGATAGGTAATTTCGTTGCCCGTGTTGAATTCTGTGTCTGACACTGACCCTCTCAGGACTTTCCTTCCACCTCCATATTCACTTTAGTAAATGGAATTCAGTTCCACAAGAGGACAAGGGAAAAACAAAACTAAGTTTCCAACTACACTCGTCGAAAATATTTTTGCAAGCCCCAATGGAGACTGGGAATAGGTCGAAAATTTGAGGCCAAGTCATGGCCATCTCCGAAGGTTGCTCTCTGGTGCAAATCCTACTCTCTCCTGCTGCCGTGTTTGCTGTTTGTGGCTGAGTGAGCAGCCAAGCTGGGCAGCCAGACCATCCGGAGTCACTGATTAACAGCGCTACCACAGAAGTTTTTGGAGTTTTGTTTTCTGCAACCTGAAGGGTGCTTGCTTTATGATTTTTTAATTAGAGTGTAAATACTGCAGCCCCATAAACCTCTTGATTTATAGCTGACAGGTGTGAAAGTTTGCACTTGCTGCAAAAGGCCCCAAGTCTCCTGTTATCTCCAGCTTCTGTTTTGCACCCTTTTCTCAGGCTCTCAAGGCAGCTGGCTGTGTGGAAGTGCTTACTCTGGGTGTTTACACACAAGGGCAGCAAACAGCAGAATTTCCAAACAGAGCTGCTCTTCTGACTTCCTCCCAACATCTCCTCTGAGGCCTCTTTTCCCCTGTCACTTCTTCTTCCTAAACCACGGCGTGATCTCAGCCTGGCCAAGAACTGTACACCATGACACCCTGTCCCTTCGGAACATTCCAACACCTTCTCTTCTCCAGTCTCAACTACTAAGAGAGAAGAATTTGTTGAAATATTTATTCATGAATTGATTTGTTCAGCATGTACAATTGAGGGGTTTTATTACACACATTGTTCTGGGTGAGAGGGGCAGCAGGAAACATACCAAACTCGTTGCCGTCATGAAGTACATTCCAGAAGGGGAAAATGGGAAATACATGCGTGACCAAAAACATCAGATTTTCAGAATCTGATAAGGTCAATGAAGAAGATGAAATTGGGACACATGGAAAACAGTGATTGGAAGAGGATTTGGCTGGAGATGAGGTGATTTTCTCCGTCTTCCTGCATGTGGCCCCTAACCGCTAGTTCTCTTAGAGACCAACTTTATTCTTTTTTGCTCTTATGCCATGTTCACTTCTCTATCCACATGAACAAAAATGCCCACCCATCTCTCTTTTTATATTGGTGCAGTAAAAGTGATTAACAAAGACCAGTTGTTCTTCCTGGGTTCCAATTCTCAGAAATTAGAATCTGACTGGTCCAGTTTGGGTCAGGTTCCATCTTGGTGAAAATCAGCCTGGAGCAATCAACTGTGTCACCTGTGATTAGGGCTTGGCTTTATTGCTGCGGGCAGAGGGGTGCTAGTCTAGAGAAAGGAAGGAGACAGACTAGGAATATATGACAATGTATTGTTTCCATACCAAGAGTCTGTGTTAGTTGTGGGACAGGAGAAGAGCAAGAAAGAAATAAAAGATTTGGTCCTTATCCCTAAAGAGCTTACTGTCTAACTGAGATATTATGATATACATACACAAAAATGTTTCTCAAATATAATGCAAATAAATGGTGCTTCTAGTGCACGTCAGAATAGGAAGTACTCCAAAAACTCAGAAAAGGAGACTATAAGAGTTAAAATAGATTAGTGGGGGTGGTCAGAAAATGCTTCAGATGGAAGGTAGATCTTAAAGAGCTAAGAATGAAAGAAAGGGCAAAACCCGGAAGTTGCCTCATTCAAGGTTTTCTTGGAGGTATAGGAACCAGAGGGAATTTGTAGTAGCTATTAGAAGGATAATCAATGAGTACTCACACTTGCAGATAGTTGGTGTTTTCTAGATTTATTCCTTCCCTTAGAGAGTCAGTAATCCAGGAAAGAAATGATTGAATCTTAAATTGAAGAGAAAAAACTATTATAAAGGAACGATAGGATTTTTAGATTCGACATTTATGAAGTAGCTAAACCAAATAGAGCAACTCTATTTGAAAGCTCAGAATTTAAAATGTGGCCATCTACAGAAAATAGCTGAAATAAAATCTCAGCTCTACTTAATATACTCTGTCTCTCAGAGGCTTCTATGGAATGTTGCTTTCTAAAAACATTTTGTATTTTATTTAAGATTTTTAGATTGCAGTGGTCATGAACTTCTTCATGTCTGGGCAATGCTCCTCTGTTGGATGGCAACATTTGCTGGGATAGACCCGTTTTTACACCTGTGGCAATTATTAATAATTAGTGACCTCTTTCACTTGAACTGGTTAGTATCTCAGATTGGATAACACGTTATCTTACTGCTAGAACAAGTTGGATAAGAGAAATTATGTTTCATATTATTTCAATTTCTTATTTTTTTCAACGAAGATGCAAGAAAGCACAACATTAAAAACTTTCTGAGGCAAAAGTTTCTAGATGTCTTGAGAGTTAAGACACTAAGTTACTTGGACATTTCCATGGAACTACGGCAACTCCTTGTAGGCTTTTCATGCATTACAAAACTCCTCTGGTGTTATTGTGTCTTCTCTGATTCTAACTCTGCAAGGCGAATAATCAAATCGTAAGTCTTAAACTTACATTCCCATAGCAAAAAAAGGAGACCAGAGCACATTATGGCCTGTTGGTAAAATGAACAGTTATTATTACTTTTGGCCAGAAGAAACATATTTTTGACAGCAAATCAAAGATTGAGCAAGGTATTATCAGATTTTGAAACACTAAAATGAAAAAATAAATGAGGAAAAGATTTTTGTGTCATTCAACAGAGTTTTAGTGTCAGCCTTAATAATTCTTAATGGAAAACTGTTTAAGACCCTCTACTTAATCAAAATTAAATTCCTCATAAATGACTACTTCATAAAAAGAAATAAAAATCTATTAGTAACTGATCCTACAATGTGCAATTGTGCCCTCCTCCTCCAAATCCTAAAGAATAAAGCAAAGCTGATTGAGAATATTCTAAGTACAGTATTAAGGTTTTGATAAGCACAATAAAATCTCAAATACTGAATTGCTCAGCCAGAAAGACAATTGGATAACATTGGATAAGTTGATCCTCACTGATTATTTTTCCCTAAAGCTTAAGTGTGAATGAAATGCTCTGGCATTCCACTCTGTCACCAGTTTTCACATACTGAGGTTTTCAAGTGTCTCGTAGTCTTCTGTTCTTTTATCCTCCTTTATCTTTCTTGGAGTCTATGCCGGGAATTACTCATGCATAAAGATTATGTGAGAAGCGTTCAATTCTAGTGCTTTTTTTCTAATTGTCAAATTTACAGTAAAAGAGATAATATATATTGAGTCCCGATTGATCTAAGTTTCCATAAATGCTATAGAAATTTTTAGATACCAGGAACCATCATAATGTAGCTTGCAGTAGACCGCTTTAATTATCAGCCAAATGTTTTTCACGTTCTTCTAAATAAAAAAACCTCCCCAAACCTTAACGGATCTAATTCCCTTAATTTTGACAATAGAGAGCAGGAAAAATGTGCCTCATTGAAAATGCAAAGCTAGTCTTCAGTTGAGACAATGTCTTTATTCTTTTTATTGATTTAAGTTTTGTCTCCTTTTGTGTCACAGGCCAACCCTCAGGTTGGAGGTGATAATCTAGCATAATGATCAGGAATACATGACTTAGAATCGAATTATCTGGTTCTTCAGCTCTGCTCGTGCTAGCTGAATAAATGTGGACCCCCTTTTTTTAATCTCTCAGTCTCAATTTTGTCATTTGTAAAACCAAACCAATGGTACCTATTTCAGTGGGTTAAACACACATTAAGCGTTATCACAGATCCTGATGTACAGTAGAACCTTAATAAAATGTTGTCCTATTACAGGAATTAAAAAAAAAAAAAACTAGAGGATAAACAAAGAGCTTAAATAACCAGCCCCTGAATAATCACAGACTGTACATTTTTCCTCCAGCAGGTCTTGGTGTGTGCCGACATCCTCTCTTTATTTCCTGATGCATTCTCCAGTTACAAGCTTAAAGTTCTCTATCTTTTTGGCACAGACAGAACACCATTCCCCAAGGAGGCAGTTAATTCATTCAGGCCAATAGAAGGCAATCATTATGAGCAATTCAAAGTTCCCTTTGGACTTCCTCCGGGATGAAGATACAACCACTTTTTTATTATTTCCTAGAGAAAGGGTGACATCAACCCTGGTAACGTATTCAGGTTGACCCTGAATTAGTAGGAAGTGTTTGCACTGGGTTACGTTTCTGACCATGATAGCCCTGTCGGAAAAGATTTCAGATACAATTCCCGGTGCTTCTGTTCACCACGTATCTGTGAGCGAAGCCTGGCTCATGGTTCTTCAAGGTCCACAGTCCAGGATTGCATTCTGGAAGGTGTTCTTTTGGTTCACTGATGCTCTGATGCTAGTTCAGTTCTGCACAGATAATCGCTTGTATCTGCCAGTCAGTTGAAGCACACACATGTCTGTACCTGTGAACCCAGAGCCTCCGTCTGCCACGGTCCTTCCCGACGTGGCACTGGAGGAGTCTGGGGTTTTATAACCTTCTGCTCAGAGCATATCTTCTTTAATAGATACAACAGCTATTGAAATCTCCAAATAATTTGTGTTTAATTTATGACACAGCAGTGTCATATAGCGTTTTCCCTTAGCTTCTGAGAATACTCCCTGTCACAACTGTTCCTCTCTATAATCCCTTGGACTGCCTCTCAGAACAGCCAAATCTTCACCTTCTTCTTGGGCAAACCCAGTGTGGCAGATAATCCAGGCAAGGCCTTACTGATAACCACCCTCCATAAAATGGAGATGTGGTCACCATGTCAGTTTAGGGTCTTTTCTCACAAGCCATCTCAAAATTTCCCTCAAAGCATCATTTTGTCCATTCTGTCTATTTTACAACAGGCCTATTTCCTGAAGTATTTCCAAAGCACTTAACCATTAAACATATGAATACTGGGCAGTGCCTGTGGCTCAGCGAGTAGGGCGCCAGCCCCATATACCGAAGGCGGCAGGTTCAAACCCGGCCTTGGCTGAACTGCAAGGCAGAAAAATGGCCAGGCATTGTGGTGGGCACCTGTAGTCCCAGCTACTCAGGAAGCTGTTAAAAATATATATGAATACTACTTTTCTCCTACCTTTTGTAGTCCCATTTAACAGAATCGAGACTTTGAACTGAATCATGAATTTTATGGCTAAAAAGACTAGTTACAAGACTCCCTCCCCATGTATCAGTGAGTCATGCATTTGGGATCATTGGAATAATAAGCAGAAGACACTATTTTCACTGTCTTTTTTTCATGAAGGAAATAGAAGACTGTAAAGTGGTCAAGCATATCTTTTCCGTTTTCACAAAATCATGGGTAAAATACAGAGATAACATTTGATCAAGTCTCTTGGGACTTTCTAAGTAAACATTTTTTATTGTTTTTTAAAAAAAAACCTCTTGCTGCCTGGCTGCCGGAAAAGCCACTGGGCATGATATTATTGCAAGTGGAAATAAGATTGTGCAAGAGAAGCCTCATCTTTGGCACTACGCTGGTACTGAAAGTAGAGCAGGGCGGGGGGAATCACCTTAATCAGAGAGCTAGAACTATTAAAATAAAATCATAATGGAACTTATGAAAGTGAAGACTTACACCTCATCCAAGAGTTCTGGTGGGAAAGTTTTAGCAGTGACGAGTAAGTTCCCAAATGAAGTAATTAATGAGCAGTACAGCATTTCACAATAGAAAGAATGTAGTTTTCATCGACTCAAAGAAATGGCAATATTTTTCACACTGGCTCAAAGTGGTCAAGGTTTGTATTTGTTTGTTCATTTTAAGCATTAATCTTACTCCAGCAACCCGGGAATGTCCCAAGGAGAAAATAACACATTCTTGAAATAGTTATCTAAATGTAAAGGCTGGAGTCACCTTAATCTCTTCAACTGAATTTATTAGATAGTAACTTTTCCCTTTGTTAACTCCACTGCTTAAAATCCTTCTGATCTCAGTATGAATGTTATTTTCTAATGTACTCAAACCCTACTTCCCTCCCCAGGTCCTTACTTGTTGTGTTTACAGTATTTATCACTACCAGAAATTATTGTGTTTATGTTTGGACCTATTTCCTCAGACTGTACATAGACCTCATTGATTACATTTAGATAACTACATTTATATAACCTTAGAGAGAAAGCACAGCTCTAAGTTTCTGGTGCTTATTAGGTGTCCAAGAAAGTTGAAGTCATCAAAAGACGCATCAAATTTTTACTACTGAGAAGAATATAGTTTTGAAATGTTTACAAAGAAAAAATTATTTAAAAGCACATGAGATATGTAAGAGGTTTATAACCATAGTGAAATACAACAACTTACTTTACAAAAAGTAATGGATCAAGAGAACAAAAGTAATATATAGAAAAATCATAAAAATAAAATTAAGACTTCATATCTTTCAAAAACTCATGATAAATTACAAAAACTGATCATGTTGTAGGCTACAATGGAAGTCCTAAAGGATACTAATCAGCAGAAATAATACATAGTACATTTTAATAAAAATGCGTAGCTAATACAAAAAGAGAAAACTAAATGCTAAGATTTTTTAACACTCTTTTATGTAATTTCTGGGCTAAAATATATCAAAACTGAACATAATGTAATGTCTAGTTTGGCAAAAATGACACAAGAACTGATTAGATATATGCAAAGTGGTAATCAGAAAAAAACTAATAGTCGTGAATGCATTTATTAGAATACTCCTAAAGCTAAAAAAAGGAATGTAGTAAAACAGGAAAGACTAAATCTGAAATCAAATTCAAAATCAATAGTGTTGGCATCTAAAATTAAAGTCTAGTTCTAATAAAAGATAAGTGAAATAGCCATCCTTGTCAAGTGTGTAAAAATATAGAAAAAAAATACTATTAGAAATGAAAAGGAGCTATACATATATATAAAGGAGAATTTATTATTATAAAATTATATTATGTACAATTTTATATAAATAAGCATTTCAAGATGAAATATATAATTTTCTAACAAAATAAAAATGGATTAAATTAATTGAAGTGGACAATACATGAATAGTTCAGTAACTTTATGAGATATTTGCTTTCCAAAAAGGGATCAAACCCAGATGATTTTATAAATAACTTTATCAAAGATTCAGGCCACACTTAATGACTACATTATTTACAACCTTCTAGAGCACTATAAAAGGATAAATCTATCAAATTGCATAATACAAGGCTAATATACCTTCATATTAGAACTGAAAAAAAATAGAGCAAAAGAAATAGCTATACATGCAAAAATTCTAAATAAGATAAAATATGACCCAATAAGTTTTCTATTGAAAAGAATAAGGGATCATGATCATGAATGAAAAGAGTTTAACACTGGGAAATCTGTGCACACAACATTGTATGTTAACAGACTTTAGAAAAAAATCACATTTTTTTTAAAAATAATTTTATTAAATCATAATTGTGTACATTGGTGCCATCATAGGGCAGAATGTGCTTCATATACAATCAGAAATATTTTGATCGTACTGTTAGAGATAGCCTTCATGGCATTTTCTTGATCACTATATACAGACATTGATACTCTACATTTAATAAGATTCACCAGTACCCTGCTAAGATGCACCGTAGGTGTGATCCCACAAATTGCCCTCCCTCCACCCACCCTCCCCCCTCCCCTCCCCTCCCTTTCCCTTTTCCCTGTATTCTTGTGCTATAATTGGTTTTTAGCCTTCATATGAAAGCTATAAATAGCCATTGCTTTAATTGTGCGTTGTCTTCAGGATTGTACTGGTAAAGCCACTTTTCTTTTCCCATTACAATTCTTTGAAGAAATCTTTCAATGTTAATACCATTTGTTAAAAATTTCCCTTGAAGGCTGTGTTCTTGTCTGCAGCTGATCTAGGGGCAACAACAGTTTGGGCATTGTCCAGTGGAAAGCTTATTTAACTTAAATCCTTTAGTCAGAATTGGGTAAGGTGGGCCGATTGAGATACCTGTGGTGTTGTTGTTGTTCACACTCTTCAATTAGGACACAAACAACATAAACTCTTCACTTGCAAATTGATGTGGATGGTCTGCTGTTACAAGCTTCTCCTTCAACATCGTCTCATCTCTTCTTAAAACTAGTTTTCCATCTGTAAACTGATGATTTCTTTGGCTCATGGTCCCCATAAACTTTCAAAAACGTCAGGCTTCCAGCGTTTTTCCACCTAAGAATCACCGTAAATTTGATGTTTGTTCTTGTTTCAATTTTAGCAGCATTCATGTTGCTGTGATTGGGGCTCTTTTCAAATTGATATTTTATCCTTCTTAGTGCCTGTAACTACAGTCTGTTCAGATACACTATAGCAAGTGAGTAATGAGTTCGTCTTGTTGCAAAAAAATATTGAAACCCAGGCCTAATCTTTTCATAATGTGCTTTTTCCACAGACTTTTTGAAGACCCTTCCTGCACTGTGTGTATAGTTTAAACAATAGGTGCCTCATGAAGCAATTGACAAGATAAATGATTACTCTTTCAAAAATGTTAAAAATTCTATGTATACTCACATAGGTGTATGCATACATGTAATAAATCAATAGTATTTGTTAGACATTTAATATGTAGGATTATTAAGCAGAGTGGCATTGGAAATTTAAATATTGAGAGCTTTAAATTGTGCTTGTAAAATTCAAGTAAAGTTTACATTTTCTGGAAGGGAGAATACAATTCACTCTTAAAATTATTATGCCTTGAAGGTTCTAAGTACCCATAGTCTTAGTTTCAGTAGCTATCCTGAAAAGTATGGCTGGTATCAGATGTCTCTACCTCTGTGTTCCTCCTTTTTATTTCCTAAGAGATTATTGGTTCCTTTTTCTTTCTCTCTTTCTTTTTTTTTTTTTTTTTTTTTTTTTTTTTTTGGTTTTTTGAAATGAGGTCTTGCTACATTGTCCTGCTGGACTCAAGTCCTGGGCCCACGCAATCCTTCCACCTCAGCCTCCTGAGTAGCTGGGATTACAGGCATGCACCACCACCTCCAGCTTCATTTCTAGTTACAAGGACCCTCTTGCCATCTGTCATTCTAGGAAATTTATGAAATGGACCCAGATAAACAAAGTGAGTATTATTGTCATGTTTCTGAGCACAGTTTGTAAACAAAAAAATTAGGCACAGATTTTATATTTTCAGACCTCTGAGTTGTAGAAGAGAGTAAACATTTGGCAGAATTCTGGCTGAAAAGGAAACTATTAGGTGACTAAAATGACTTTCTTTCTCTTCTTAACAGAAATCCATCACATCTTGAAGAGTATTTGATCTGTTGTCTTTAAAACATCAAAAATATTTTAAAATACAGGGCAGAAAATATAATTGCATCATTCAAGAATGATTAAAATGAACATTGTAGATCTTCTTTCTATTACTTAATCAAGATCATAATGGATACATTTTTCATCTGATTTTTCCATATGCCATTAACATTATTTTAATGATTGCAGAGTCTTACATTGCACCATGAATGTAACTAAAAGTCCCCATCATAATAACTTAGGCTATTTCAACTTTTTGCTCTTATAAATAAAACTATGAGAAACATCTTTAAAAAAAAAATCAAAAATAATTTAACAAAAGACTTAGTATCAATGTAATTACATTTCATTTCAAACTGCTGTTCAAATACACAAAATTGTCTTATTTTATTTATATTCATGGTTTACTATTAAAATGATACCATTGCAGATATTTTAACACCAGGGGTAAGTTTACAGTTCTGCATAGCCCCAGAGTTGGGAGAAAGGTCCCACAGTTGTCACTACATGAATATTTGATAAACAGGTATGGAGAAGCTACTTCATCTTTCTCCCAACATCTCTGAATGCCCAATTAGGCCCAGGATTGGTGTGTGACATTTTTATGATTGGATCTCTTTGCGGCCTTTTTATCTTGCCAAAAATACAGATTATTCTATTTATTTTAAACAAAATTATGATTAATTTAAATTATCTTTGGGTTTCCCAAATCTGAGCCCTGGAATTAATGTGTTTAACACAAAGCAGCAGGTAATCCATTCAAAACTCAGTTGTCTCTCCCTACCAGTGTCTCTTAAATTTAGTGTGCATCAGAGTCATCTGGAATGTCTATTAAAATATTGAAAAGTTTGTGTTTCAGTAGGTCTGGGGTAGAATTAGGAATGAGCTTTTTTTTTTTTATTCTAGGGTACAAGAAACCTTGTTTGCACTTGTTAGGTAAAGTCCCTCTTACAATTGTGTCTTACCCCCAAAAGGTATGTCACACACTAAGACCCGACCCCTCTCCCTCCTTCCTTTTCTATGCTCTTCCTTTCTTCCACCTCTCCTTCCTTCGTTCTCTCTCTGTTCTCCCCTTAACCTCCCCCCACTGTGTCATTAATTGTCCTCATATCAAAATTGAGTACATAGGATTCATACTTCTCCATGCTTGCAATGCTTTACTAAGAATAATGTGTTCCACTTCTATCCAGGTTAATACAAAGGCTGTAAAGTTTCCATTTTTTTGAATAGTTGAATAGTATTCCATGGTGTACATACACCACAGCTTGTTAATCCATTCCTGGGTTGGTGGGCATTTAGGCTGTTTCCACATTTTGGCAATTGTAAATTGAGCTGCAATAAA